>ML179694.1:39566-61041 GCA_004369135.1 Dendrothele bispora CBS 962.96
GCCTGTAGGAAGTATAAGTACTATAAATGAAAACAAGACAAGACGTATAGGCGCACAATCGTAGCCTCAGCAGTTAAGGCATGAATTTGACCTCCGACATCTTCCCAACGATTACGTCTGTCGGGTCGCTGTATAGTCCAGTAGAGGGCACTCCAGACATCCCGTAGAGATTGAATGTTACTTTGACGAGTCATTGAGGATACAATCTGGAACAGAATTGAAACTATGGAGTTGCAAAGCGGTAAGATTGAAATTATTTTGATGGTTGTTTAATAGAGATCTTTACCTCGACAACAGGAGGGAAAGAAAACAGCAAAATCAGTTCTGTCGTGACAGTGATGGAAGTTCGGGAACAAGTACTTGGACTGCCACGTGATACCGAATCAACCTTCACGTCAAAGTCGCGATAGGCGCCCGAAAGTTACTATTAGACGGGCCTCGGAGCCTATACCCAGTGTCTTTTCAGCGCAAGAGGAAAGCGTATATAATCGGTTCGAGTCTATTTTTCCTTCAAAGACTGAAATTTCAAATTTAATTCTTATAGGTCTGGTTTATGGAAAAAACTTCTGTCTTGTGTCAACTTGAGATCTGAAATTGAAGGGCTGGCTTCCTAGTCATCGTCTTCTCGTTGAGCTGTGGAAAGCTATTTCTTGGTAATTTACTAGCAGAAAATTAAATTAGAAAGTGATGATGTCAGATAAGATCGTAGTAACGAATCAAGACGGTAACCCTCAGAATTGTCCCGGGCCAAACTTGTAGCAGATACCAAAGATCCCCACTTTATAAGATCGGTACTTGAACTAAGATTCTAGCAGTAGAAACTTGTAGGAAAGTTCAAAGTATACCAGGTTGGACAATTAGGAAGACAGAGACTCGGAGAAGTGCACAGGTACGCTTATGAACAAGTTGAAAGTTGTATAGCAGATCACGGAAAGGCTTCTGGTAATCATCAGGATATTTATCAGTTCTACTTATATAGATGTCTCTGGATGTTAGTTGCATAGAGCCTAGATTTTGCTCGTCATCCCGCTGAACTTAAACAAACCAGTGGAACCGGAAATAGGCCGCATATGTTGGATCAATTCCTATTTTACCGTAAGACGAGAGATTCCACAATCTGACTATAGAATATTGGATATTGAATACTGAACTAGTAAGCCTCTCTTGGTGTACTTAAAGGTAGGGTCTTGAATGAGAGTTTGATAACCATAATTGTGAATCGATCTCAACGGTCTAAGGTTCGACGGATACTAGGTGATACGTCTCCAGAGACCTACCGATAGTGGTCCGATACCGCTCGTTGATTTATTGTCAATCATGTATCAAACAGTGCGTGATTTGATGCCACTGGCTCGATAGCTGTTACTACCCGTTTTAAGTTATTCCAAAGCACTGCAGAACAAAAACAATGCAAAGTGTTTGCATCTCGATATTCGTATTCTTACGAAGAGATCTCAAGAAACTTGACATCAGAACTGTTACGGACTCACCTTTTCCCGGTTACTGCCCTCTTTGTCTCGACTTGGTCGTTCACTCCTGTTTTTTTCGTGTTTAGCATTGCCCGAAGCATAGTCGTTCCCGCTCTAGAGATCTCTCCCTCCGAGGCGACAAATACACATTGACATCTTGCGGCCAATTCAGCGAGACTTGTCCCATGAATTTATTTATGAAGTCGTACCTGGCCGCTGTGGCAACACAGAGTCAAAGCATCACAGAAACGGGTGTCTGATCTTGCCGTCAATTGTTACTATCTGAACTGCACAACTCCTGGTGTCTTCTGCAGTGTCAGATATCCTGTAGTCCAGTAGATATTGATAATCTGGGTATAAAAGCACGAAGAGGAGCCAATAATTCTTCAGCTGGACTCTTCTTTTATTACCCCCTGCTGGCAGGACCTATTCATTTACTTCTTGTATTACTTCTTTCACCTATACTTGTCACTATGACTTCACGTGTAACTTTCTACCACCTTCGACTAATCTTTGGGGTGGTTCTGTTATCGTTGTTCATGACCAGCCACGCTTCACCTCTGGTGCGTCGTAATACAGGAGACGGTTAGTCTTTTTGTTCTCATTGCAGCATATAACTTTACTAATACGTACCTCTTGACTCAGCGACAAACTATACTCCCGGCTTAGGATCGTGCGGACAGACCAACACCGAAGCAGATATGGTTGTCGCTGTACACACCCCACAATGTGGGAAGCAGATCAGTGCAACTTGTAAGTAGTTCACCACCGCCACTTTTGTTGCATCTTCATGCTAAAGCTCCTGTGCCCCTTTACAGATCAAGGGAAAACAATCAAGGTCAAAGTCGTGGACACATGCCCGGCATGTGCAGAGGGAGATCTTGACTTATCTCCCGCTGCTTTCGGCCAATGGGCGGATGCTAGTGCTTATGGACCAGGACGTTTACATGGTGTACAGTGGAACTATGTTTGAAGGTCTTCGGTGGTCATGTCTCGCCGTGTAAACATATATATATAGGCCTATTTGTCCTTACTTATCCGTTCCTTGACCCAGTCATGATGAAGCTATATGTGGTTTTGTGATCAACTGTTGTAAAAGCAGTGTCTTCATTATCCGACAGAAATTTACTCACTATCTTGTGAAGAGTTACTCTTCTATTCCCTCGAATCGTAGTCCGTTTGAGGGATATCATTTTTTTTTCGAACACAAATCTGTCTTTAGTTGGTTTATATAGCACTACAGAACGCCACCGTGGACTGGATCGTATTGAACTCACTGCCACACTGACACATTCACGTATACAGTCTCTTCTCCATTCCTCGGTCCGAGGAATTACCGGCTGCTCCGTTTAGACTGTTCCTGGATAGAGTCGGAAGACAGATAATTTTTCTCCTTGGGCTTGGCTAGTACGTCCCGTCTAACAAAAAGCAAAACCTGAGATGAATTTCTTGAGTCTGAGTAACTTTTGGCTCATGTCTTTGAAATTCGCTTCCTCTCCGGTCCGTTACGATAGGTTACTGCGAATGGCCATCATTGGGTTTTGTGTCGTCATTTAACGTGCCCGAAAGTTCCCGATGAAACCCTCACAGGCGTGTATTACTGGAAACCAAATCGGGTCCAACAAAATGATAAGAGGAGATAGCGTGGAGCGAGCCGTGACGGAGGCGAAATTGACACGCCTGTACGTGCCTCGATTCGCATTGGGGAAGACGACTTTCAGTGCTAAACTCGTTTATTTAAACGTTGGAATGTGCTACAGGTTGACTCTGAGGAGGTTCATTTTCAATCTCTGCAGATAAAAAATGCCCTTGGAAAGCAAAAGACGATATACGGCATCCAGGTCAGGAGGATAGTGCTCCCGGAAGGCAAGGCATGAGCGAGCCCAAGTCTACCGAAGTTGGACGCCTTGCCTTGGTCCGTGACAGGCATAGGCAAAGCGCCAAGCCAAAATACCTCGAGGAATGTGTAAACAAGACAGTCCCGGCAATCAACATCCTTCCTCCTCCTCGAAGCTCACTCAACGCACGAACATGGTCCATCATTCAAGGTCACTAAGGTGCTCAACTTCCATTGAGAAGGACAGGCTATCCGACTCATGCAACTAGAGAAAGCCCGAGACGGCTATGATATACATGGAGAATTACTGTGAAACATACCGAAAACACATGCGCAGACAGAAGTAACAAAGATACTAGGAGGCTGTAAAGGATTAATGATTGACCAAAGGACTAATGAATACATCCAGTAGAATACTATAAGTGAGGATATAGTAGGGCTTTCAGGTTGGATCGATTAGTGAAATTAGAACGACGTCGTGTACTTCGGCCAAGCGCTCAACAGAGGGAACTATAGCATCAGGGCAGATATCTGGTAATCCCAGACAGAAAGCTCCTCTGAAGTTCGCAACAAGTCCTGATTGCCTGTGAAGGAAACGCAAGACTACAGGGTCTGGAGTCGACACATAAACTTCAGAAGTTGAAGGAACTCAATACAACATGGGACATAAGGATGCACGCCGATCAGCATCGTTGCTTCTTGACTGTGACCTCACCGAATAAGCCTTCACATGGAACAGAAGATGTACTGGGCATGGGAGGACACCCAGAACTATTATTATCCACAATAGCGGGTACGATTCGTCTAACTTCGTCCATAATAGAGCACATATAGCAAATGTCAATACAATCACAGCAAAGTACATGTACTTACTTGCCAAAACCGAAGTACGTCAAAGTCCTTCCAGTCTTGGATCATACTCAGCCCATAGTATCCTCCTCAAAAAGTTTCAGTTCACCACCGATTGTCTGAGTGTCCAATCAGGTCTACCTCTGAATTCAGAATGGACTGATGAGCATTCGAAAAATAGACGTGGAATCCAAGCAGCACAGTGAGTCGGCAAAGAACCTGAACCGTCGCTAAACAAAGTGCACAATTTCGCAATCGTAGCTGCTTTGGCAAGTAGTCGAATGTACCACTTGGTCTCTTATGCGCCCTGTCCTACGAGTGATAATTTGATAATCATACGACGCAGAAACGGGTCGTCGTCAGAGAAGTAGGTATCGCAACCAAGAGGCTCTGCACCGAGCATGACGATGATCCAAACAGAAATGCCAGCAGCTCGGCGGAGACACAGATGTACTGATTGAGTCAAAAAATGATCAGAAGCAGGACCTTACCCAGGAGTGAACAACTACTACGTGCAACTAGATATCTCGCAATCTGACCATTCGTTAGATTCTTCATACCATTTAACAAAGTCTAACGCTGGATGAAACACTTGAAGCCAAGCGCATCAGACAAATAGAATCGGAATGTAAATCAAACCAATACACACCCATTGGCCAAAACGTACACCGGGTTATTGCGAGACCGAACAACGTATTCTTTGAGTGTCCGGAACGCAAGGTTGCATCGATAGCATGGTCTTGGATCTTTGTGGGTAGACTCTTCCTTATGCACGCGTGCCAGGTTAGTAATCAACTAAGCTCATACAGCGGTAGAACCTGCGAGGGAAGAGCAACCGTAACTGTTCGCCCGAAAGTTCCTCCTGCACCGCATGAGTTGATAGATGACAGAAATTCTCGAATGGCATCGAGCACATAACACTGAGCAAATGACTCAAGTACTCGTCGACTGTCACCATTACGTCGCAGAAATTCGAGAACAGCCTTGAAGAGCGCGCCTATGTTCACTGAAAGAAGAGTGAGTTCTCCTTTAATCTTAATAGATACGAACGACAACTGACCAACATCGGAAAGAAGAAGACAATCGGTCAATCATCAGAAAGATGGAAGACCAACACGTGTCGACGTCACGCAACATATTGCAAACCAGGAATCTTATTTGCGGACTCGCAAGTATGGTTGAGCACATTGATGATCTGCTGAAAGGTTTCTCGCCATTGATCGGACCCACGGAAGTCCAATTGACAAGTTTCCGAGCTAGCAGAAACTGTTATACTGATCACTTTCGAGGCATCCAAAAGTCTATGGAATCACCCTGTTCCTCCCGGACGTGACCACCGAAGAGTTTTTTACTCTGACTGCTAAAATCATATCAACTTCTCGTCATGCATCAACCTGATATCAGTACATCATCCGGGAGCTTAGCAAGTAGGCTTGAGGACCAAATTGTACCGCAATGTTGATCACATGCGGGAAACATTCCTAACTATACATCAGGCGAACTATCGCAGTACATCGCTGAAAGTCAACTCCTAACCGTAGCCGATTTCCATTCACATCAAAGTCAATGTCAAGGGCCTGTGTAGCTACATAACGTTCAGCTCCGCAACATTAAAGTGCCAATTGAACGAGCCATTGTCCAGAGTAATCTATTTCGCCCAATCTAGAAGGGTCCGATAAACATCGACTCAGTAGATAATTACATAGCATACGCACACACAAAATTATAACCTACTGAGCTCTGAGCACCCAAGTCCTCGAGCACACCCATTTCGAAAGATCCTCGCTAGATGTGAACCCGTACTTGGGAACCTCCCTCAACGTCGAAGGAAGTTATGCAACAAGACCAGAGCGAAGCTGCTTGAAATGTACCTCATATCCCACGACTAGATGAATGCACAGTAACCGCAAGACTTAAGATCATCGAGCGTTAGGCTCGGAAACAGATCTCGCTAGTCCAAGACAAACGACCGAGAGAGTATGCCGTTACACATCGGTATTGCAAACTTTAGTACTAAAATTGCGTCAAACGTGAATCACGAATCGGAATAATTACCGAGATATCATCAATCATCGCAAGTACTGATCCTTCCGAACCAAAGTGTAGTGCGAAACAATGATCGTATCCTTCGTAGATGGCATTGAACTTATGTTCGATGGCATGGGAATGATCTGAGTTCCTCTCGCCGTGACGATCTATAAAAGGACCAACAAAAAGAAGCAGATCACGAAATGCGTCAAGGAAAGAAGACTATATACATCCAGCAGAACTCAGATGCGATGGTAAGAACCAGAGCACCCGGCAAATCAGATGACATCCTATAAAGACCCGAACGACGTTACTCCAATCAACTCTTAAGTATTGATCCTTCAGGAAAAGGTACATACATAATGTGAAGAGAAGTATAGCTCGAGTTTCGGTAACCTGCCATGAGGTGTTCGAAGATTACATCGTGAGTCAGCTGAAACAGACTATTGTAATCCCCAAGCCAGACTTCAGTTTCAACATAAGAGAATGATCGAAGACCAAACCCTTGCCATCGCGATACGGAGACGTTAGCGTACAAGTTTTCTACGGGGAACTTGTCCACCTCCAAGCCGTTTTCGCCAGACCCATATATCGTAGTTCTAGAAGATAATCAATCAGTCAATAAAAAGTAGTAAGAAGAGAAACCCGAACATACAAGGGGCATAATTTGCAACCCAGATGAGTGTACTCATTTTTTGGAGGCCGTATCTTCCAATTAGGCTCCTCTCCCGGTGGAAGAGAGTTTAGTGGGCCATCGCTCTTGAGAGCTCGCATAAAATACCATACATCACTTGCATCGGTCGCATTTTGCTCCTTGGGGTGTCGAACCAATGAACCATAATGTGTATCTGCTTCGAATGCGCTGGGTTCATGACTGGTGTTAATAGGTCCAACACCGGTAAGCCGTACAATCGGAGTCGATGATTCGGGATCTGGCTCGACATCCGAGTCAACAACAGGATCAGATTCATCTGAGAGCTTATATTAGTATATGTAAAAAGCGACCGAGGTAATGAAAAAAATACTTACTTTGGTGGGTTTGTGTGCCTTCTGGAGCAGCACGAGCAGAACCTGTGCGAGAATTTTTATTTGGACGGGAACGCGTATCTGTGAAAAAATCAATCGAAGGCAATATATGTCAGTAAAAAAAAAAACTCACTACGCTTGCGCTTGTTAGTTGAAACGGAGGCCACCGATGTGCTTGCGGCTTGGGTAATTTGATTCGTCATGTCATGGAATTGAATAGGCTGCATAGTTTGACTTGAAAATCCACCGGGTGGAAGGCCATACTGCTGTATCTGAGGATTAAACGGATAAGTATGGTAATATGCATAATTAGGGGGTGGAACATGATAGGAATAGCTAGGATGTGAATGTGACGGAGAAGTATGAGAGGGTGTTGCCGGAGTATCAGGATTTCGCGGAAATGAGTGAGAAGGAGTATTAGGGGCAGACATATATAGGTAGAGGTGAACGCCCGGCGTTCCTGGGACTCTAAGCTCAATACCGATCTTTTTATACCCTGCTCACTGCGTGACCGACGCGTTCAACGCGATTTTTGTTGACTCAAAATCAACGAAAAATGATTTTTGTTGATTCAAAATCAACGAAAAAAATCCGCGTGATGCGTAGTGGGGGTATAAAAGGGCGTAGACATATATGCGGTCTTCAGGGGACTCCGGGAGCCTGCATGAACGCGAAATCCTGCAACGAATTTGACTTATTGCTGTTCAGTTTGATTTCAAGTTTGTTTGAGGACTTTCTTGCTGTGATCAGGTCAAGATTGGGGTAATGTACTGAATTCCTGGGTGTATGTAGTTAAAATACATCCATATACGATGATACAAACTCGTAGTGTGCGGGAGGATGGTGAGTGACAGAAGACAAGAGGTCGCGCACGTCGCTCGTGGTGTAATTTAATTTCATAGTCCGCAATCACCAAATATACAATGGAGCACAAGCCAAGGTACGAGTGACATCAAAACGCATCAACCCCAATGACCTCAGAATCGGAGCGCCAAGCGAGGTAACGCATGAGCTCCACAATCCAGTAGGTACATATACCTCCCGGAAGCACTAAACGAGGATCTCCCAGACATAGCATCATTATTCCCAACGTCAACCGCGGTTCGCTGCCGTCCCCACATCTTCCCCAGAGCAAACTAGCTTACCTAAAAATCCAAGCACTCGTCTAAAGCAAAACCTCTCGATCAAAGTTAACTTTCACACTCTCTGTCAGCGAAGGACCTCCTACTAGCTGGCGACTTCACTCACACGCATACCATTGACCAATTCCGGACAACGATTATACGTACTACACAACCCGCAGAAAAGTGGCTTGAAGGGAATAAACAAATTGGACTCGTTTACGGTTGACGTACATAAGATCGTCACTGCAAAACCGAGTGAAAGCAGGGAGTTGGTAGAACTATCGAGAAGCATGCCGTTTCTATGTGTGATAAAACTGGGGGATAAGATCAGCCGTTGGATGGAGCGAAAAGAAGAAGTAAGTCTTTTATCTATCTGAATCCCTAATGTGTGTTGATGCTTACTTGGTATAGTAAACTGGAGTTACGGATCCGTCGGAGGATTAACATACAGTGGATTTGTGAAGGGAATAACTTCCGAGTGAGTGGCTTTTGCTTATAGAATCGTAATTTTTCCCTCAGACTTCCTGTTGGCTTTCAGCTGATCGACAAATCTGATCCATCCTCCGAGATTGCAGTCTTCAAAGGGAGAACGCATATTCCGATAAGTGAGCGGCTAGAAACCGGACAGGACAAGCCTGAGCAACGTTGGGTTCCACCAATGTTGTCGATTAATGTTGGAGACACGCAATCCGAACTATTTCATTTAGTTCTGGCGACTTTCGTGTACTATGCAAAAATTAAGATCGAGGCTATGGGGGGATTCGCATCGATTCAGTCAACTGGGACGTATTCTGCTGGTATCTCGAATGTGGTTAGTGGGGCGTTTGCAGCTTCTTGACTGGAAAAAACTTCGGTGGTTTGAGGAAACGTTTATTTTCAAAATCTCCTTTGATATACATATTAGACCTTGGCGCAGAGCCAACCACTGCCACGTGTGCTTATTAAGCGTGGCGCGCGTCGGTTGGCAGTGGTTGGTTGCGCTAGCCAACAATAGCCAACCATAGACAGAAACGCCTTTCTTTTGATTTTGCGTAGTCTATCATTCTTGGGCAATATTGTTCAGAAAGCGTCTTCTGGAGCTACTGAAATATCTAGATAATGAACAAATGCACGAGGAGACGGTAGCAGTTGTTCAGGAGGCACCGAGAGCGTCAGTCACGTGACCTCGGAGGAGACGCCGGAAGCTGAAAATACCGAGTAAATACACTGTCCTAAGTCGATATTCAGGCAACTGGGTTGTTGGCCGGCACTATTCGAAGTGCCCTCATTGTGTTCACGAGCGCTTGTCCTCTTCCTAGTGCTCTTATATATTAATAGAGAGTGGTTGCTAGCGCAACCAACACTGCCAACCGACGCGCGCACGCTAATAAGCCACACGTGGCAGTGGTTGGCTCTGCGCAAGGTCTCTATTGATTAACGTAAGTATTATGATCCTGCGTTTCATCAGAGCTTGTTCGGCAGCCAGCTCACGCGCGAGCTCACGAGCTCAGAGTTCCCCGTTTTGGTATATAGGGTTACATAAGCATGCCAGCACACATATCGTAGCAATACATAGACAATACACTGGCATACTACATTCTTTTACTCAATGTCCGGCCGACCGACTGACCAAAGAGAGGCCAGAAAATGGCTCGTTAGTATCATTGCCGTAATCACCCAGTATATTACCCTGGTAATGCAGCTGTATCTCTCTCCCCTCTACTGGAAGCAGGATTACCATACATCTGCACTCTCTGGCCATGCTTGGACACTAGAACTCATACACGGTCACCCAGACAGGATTTATACTGAACTTGGAATGCGCCTGCATGTTTACCTTACATTGCTTTCCGAGTTACGCTTGATGGGACTTCAGGACACCAAGTATATTACCCTTGAAGAAAGCCTTGCTATTTTTCTCTACACTTGCGTCACCGGCCTCTCTTTTGACCATGTTGCAGAGCGTTTCCAACACAGTAAAAGTACCATTTCAGAGTATGCATTCCCTTTTTCTAACACTATAATTCCTTCCTGATAGACAGTACAGGCATTTTCACACCATTCTCGATGCACTTTCCTCTTCGGAGTTTTATGACAAGCATGTCCGTCTTCCTACTGCTGATGCTCCTGTTCCTCCTGAGATCTCGGGCAATCCAAAGTGGTTTCCTTACTTCAAGGATGTCTTGGGTGCAATTGATGGTACACACATCAATTGCTGTCCAACAGCTGCAGACCGACAAGCTGCTCGAGATCGAAAGGGTGGGGTGACACAGAATTGCCTTGCAGTAGTGTCGATGTCAATGAAGTTCTTGTACTTTGTTGGTGGCTGGGAAGGGTGTGCCGCCGATGCAACCATGTATTCACAGGCTCGTTTCACAGATTTCTTCATTCCACCTGGGCGATGCTATCTTGCTGATGCAGGATTTGGCATTTGTGATTCTCTTCTTGTACCCATTTGTGGTGTTCGGTACCATCTACAGGAGTGGGGTCGAGCAAACCAAAGGTATGTGGATAAGATTTGTCCAATTTGTATGACTGACAATTTTCTGAAGGCCTGCTACCCAACAAGAACTGTATAATCTCCGGCATGCTTCGGCTCGAAATGTTGTTGAACGTGTTTTTGGTGTTGTGAAAAATCGCTGGTCAATTTTGACTCGACCACCAAGATGTGCCATGGAAGTCCAAGCTCGTATTCCTTCAGCTCTTGTTGCATTGCATAACTTTATTCTTGATCATGATCAATTTGACTTGGAGAAGTATCTTGAAGAAGGAAGATGCACTGATGAGCAACCTGGTGTTCGAGGAGGTGATGTGCGTTTAGGAGTCCTTGCTGAGAGGTTAACCACACGAGCAGAAAAGACCAGAGCTGAACACAAACGGGATTCTATTGCGAAGGCTATGTGGGAGGATTATCAACGGATACTAGCAGAACGGGAACAACAGGCTATGAATATAGACTAGATATAGATGCTATTGTATCAAATCCTAGCACTGGCAAGCAAAACACGAGCAACTTGCAGATGCATGGTCTCATCTGCACTGAAGTATGCATCTGCAGCGGTAACATCACGAGAAAAAAGAATGTGCAAGGTAGCCTTTTCAACATCTGTAAGTTCTTCTCCAAATATATCGCTATCTTCGATACCACCATTACTCTCACGCAAAAGACCCTGTGCCCTCTTCTTACGCTCAGGAGATGGTTCACCTTTAGGGGCAAACGATTCACGTATAGCGTCGCTGATTGAGTAGACCGAACGAGACATACTGAGTATGGCCTCAGGTCCAGTAATCTTCGTACGCTTGGTGGAAGGAGTCTCAAACTCATCGGAGCTGGAGCGCTTGCTGAGAGGTGTGCCACGTCCAGAGGAGCCTACGACAGTAGAGTTCGGGGCTGAGTGCACTAGAAGGGGTCTGAAAGAGAATATATGACAAAATGTATAGTACAATAGATAACAAAACAAGTACTAACACGAACAGTAACTCCTTCGTCAACAACAACGGCAACCGAAGGAGAATTAGCTTGCATCGTCTGCACCTCCTGGGTCTCCTGAGGTTGGGAAAAAGGGTCTTCTACTTCACCGGTGGCTTGGGAATCGGCATTGGAATTGGGGACGGACTGAGACTCGGACTGAGACATGCTAGGAGTAGTTGTAGCCTGGGAAGCACTGGTGGCCTGGGACGCATTGAAGACATACTGTCCAGTAGTCTTGGCCGGAATAATTTCATGCATGCGATCATACAACGGCCAGCCCACATGCTTGAAAGGTTTCACCTTGGGGTGCTGTTGGATATAACCCTCCCAAGCGTGTTCTTGGTGCGGCTGGATGTTGAAGCCATGGTCGTTGGTGTAGGTAAAACCAGAGGCTCTACCAGAGACAACAAAATCGATCTCGTTGTGAAGGGCTTTGAGCTTCCGAAGAGTAACTGATCAGTATATTGCGTAGTATAAAAGTCAAACGAAACATACACCACTCCACTTGGTACGGATGGAGGAAGCAGTCTTGGGACCACCTTTTTCCGGAACAGGAACCTTTTCTGCCATGTATTTAGCTGCCTCCGTGTTTAAGGTGTTTGTCGAGTTCCCTCCATCGCCCATTGCAAATCAATGTTCATAGAAAAAGTCGACGAGGTGAGCACAGTCGCTGTCGGTCCAATGTGCATGGTTTGTGGCCATTATAGGAGAAGTAGAATAAAGAAAGCCTGTTCAACAGGGTAGCGAACGAGAAAACGAGCGTGTATGTACACCAGCGGTGCGATGTAGAGGTAAAGTAGAAAGATACAGAGGAATGATTATCGAAAGATTATCAAGTCACTACTTATGTAACCCTATATACCAAAACGGGGAACTCTGAGCTCGTGAGCTCGCACGTGAGCTGGCTGCCGAACAAGCTCTCAGTACTGTATCAAGGAGTGACAGCATAACGAGAATCCGGCTGGTTCACGTCGAGCTTTCGAGTCACGCTGAGTATGATCTAACTCAATAATTCCTAAGAGAATGAACGACGATTCACAGCACCTCTGTTCCTCACATTTAGCTTCGTAAAGCTATAAGTGATATCATAGATTAATTAGAATATCAAGAATGGATAGCAACGACACAAAAAGAGAGCGTCAAGTGGACCATTTTGCTGCGATAGCTACGGCAATTGGTGAGCGAAAGGCTTTCTCGAGTCGTAGTAAAACTTCCAATTTAACCCAAATTCATTTGCTATATGGAAAGAACAATAATACACTAAAACTGCTTACATGTTATGAGTAGACCAGGCAATAAAATAGTAACGGAAGGGCGTAAACCAACCCAGGTATATGTATACAACTCTAAGGATCTATTGGCTCTCAGCAACCTTCCGTTTAATCTGATCAACCACGCTTGGCTCTGCAACTGTTGAGAGGTCTCCAAGCTGATCACCTTCGCCCGCAACAATTTTACGCATGATGGCAGGAAGGGGGGAGGGGGTCATGGTGGCCTTGAAAAAAAATTATGTGACCCCGGGTACTTCTTCGCCGATCCGCCAGGCCCTTGGCTGTTGGGCTCGTTCAACTCCACTTGGCCATCGGTTCCTAATGAAGTAGATGGGCCATCGCTGCGCGTTCCGGCATCTGTAATGCCGAGCAGACCTACGTGAGACTTTGTAGTGCCGCTTAATACGGCAGTCTTGCAGATCCGGATTTGGTATTAGAAGGAAAGGACACAGCCACCTGCACAACTCGAGTTTAAGAGTAGTAAGAACGAGTCCTCATTCATATTCGGTATCTGTCTGATATAAACTGCGACAAGTGACAACGCAGACGAACGCTGTTTAGCATACCACTGAGCTCAGGCATTTTTGGCATCCAATTACGAGGCCGACTTTAGGAGGACTCGTTCTTGCTACGAGTTGATATCCATTCAGCTTAATTATCACTAATCTTATTCCATACCATTTCTGGCTACCTTGACCTTACGGCCTCATACTTGCCGCGCGAAGCGACGGCCCTATTCCTTCATACTTAACATCCAAGTCCCAACGGTTTTACTTTACTCAACTACAGCCGCTTAATAGCTGGTCGTGTAATAACCCATTAGGAATATCTTATCTCATTCCTGTTTTTCATTTTTCTTGCGTCAGCTATACCAATCGTTTTAGCACTCGAGACTTCGAAAAGGCTATTTGGCCTCTGCCACGCGAAGCGATGGCCTTCTTCCTCCATACTTGTCGCTCAAGTTCTGCACTCTGACGCCCTGTGAATATGCGTGGGCCAACAAGCATCATGACTGGTCAAGCAAAGCTTGACTAAGTAATTACGATGAAGGTGTGTCCCAAACAGATCTTACTACTATGTAAGCGCCGAAGCTGCAAGTCTTTTCATGCCTTTTCTCGATTGTGGTTGTCCAGCGCCCGCAGCGAACGGCTCGCGCGCGCTGACTGACTTAGCCGTGTGCGGCATACTATGGTTGATGCAATCTCTCTGCTGTTTCTCCTTACTTATGATGCACATTTAATCACTCGGCTGATATTGATGTTCCAGTCATTGAATCACTCGGCTGAACGGTAAATCCTACTATGCACTACTCGGGTCAATTCAGCTCTATATAAACCAATTGAGGGGAATATGTCACGACCTTGAATTCCTATCCCACTTCTTCTTTCTTCTACACCGACTGCTAGTGAATCTTCAATGGCAATACCACCCGGAATCGAACTTCTCCTCAAAGACATACTTCCAAATGCATTAAAACTGCCTTTTATAGTGTTCCTATTCTTAAAGTTCCTGCAACAGTCCCCATCCGAGATCAACCTACCTACTTGGGCTTGGATCGCCGCGTTGGTATCTGTACACCCAGTAAAGTGGATTGTTTCGACTCTGTATAAGACCCGACGGGTGAAGAGGGAGGCAGCCGCTAGAGGGGCGATGCTCGTACCGAGAGTTAAGGGAGGTAGTTTCGAGACCATTCGGAAGATACGGGGTGGGTACATGGGTGAGTTTTTCTTGAATTTGTTTATCGGAAAGAGTACAGACGCTGAGTAGAACTTTACATGTTAACAGCTGAGGGGTTCTTTGAATGGAGTAAACAATACGGCCAAACATTTATCTTTCGGGTTTTAGGAGTAGACAGAGTACGTTTAACGTTGCTTATACTTTATCATCTCGTTTCCTGACACGTATTCTCATGGTTGGTTTACTAGATACTGACCATGGAACCGGAGCATATCAAAGTAAGCTATTTGGATGTCGACTGTTCGCGATATTGACAAGCTGGCTGTACTCGTTCTCTCAGGCAATATTGGCGACACAGTTTGAAGATTTTCATAAAGGTTCGAACATTTATGATAGTCAACGCGTTAGAATTCACTGAAAATTCTTTGTAGGAGAAATGCAAGAAGATCAGTTCAACTCATTACTTGGCTCAGGTGTCTTTAACTCTGATGGCAAGTCAAATTTTGTTTCAATACCGATGACCTAACTAACCTATTCGTATTCACACAATTCAGGCGAGATGTGGAAGTAAGCATCCATATCCATTATCATTCAATACACCTTCGTCTTATTCACATCCCCAGATTTCATCGAAGCATGACAAGACCCTTCTTCAGCAAAGTCCGGATCAGTGACTACGACGTCTTTGAACGACACGCCGAAGAGACTCTTTCCGTCTTAGCAGAGCGGCTTGCTCAAGGTTATCCCGTGGATTTCCAGGTACGTCCCCCCAAAAAACAGCTTCACTTTGAGATGGGATTTGCAACTTCGAGTTGATTTCCTCCATCTGATACATATGTTATACATCTGCATAGGACGCCGTCGCCAGATTCACCCTCGACTCTGCAACCCAATTCCTCTTCGGCAAAGCTGTTGACTCTACCTCTGCCGGTCTTCCTTACCCTCCATCCTCTTCCTCTTCCCATCCCACCTCTTCCTCGGACACCTACCTTACCCACCCTTCCACCAAATTCGTCACTGCTTTCGCTCAAGGCCAGCTTGCCATCACCCTTCGAAACGTCCGTGGGAAATACTGGCGTCTTTTCGAGTTTTGGAAAGACGAAGCGGCGGGGTACAGGAAAGATGTGGAGGACTTTGTAAATCCGATTTTGGATGAAGCTATGACGAATTTGAGGAGGAAAGAAGAAGGAGATATGGAGAGTGAGAATATGAAAGAAGTAGGAGAGGAAGAGACGTTTTTGGAACATTTGGTTAAGGTTACGGAAGGTGAGCCAGCCCCATAGCATGAAAAAGAGAGAAGGAAAAACTTTCGTCTTCAATAAGACTGAACCTATCTCTATGTACCGTTACAGATAAGAAAGTCGTCATGGACGAACTCCTCAACATTCTTCTAGCTGCACGAGACACCGTAGGTCTCCTCCTACCCTTCCTTGATCCTCGCTAACTCCACACCTACTATGCCCATCATATCCCTATACAATAAGACCGCCTCCCTCCTCACCTTCTCTGTCTACGTCCTTACCCAACGCCCCGACATCTTCGCTCGTCTCAAATCCGAGATATCAGAGAAAATCGGGTTTGCACGTCGTCCGACTTATGAGGATACGAGAGACATGAAATACTTACGTGCATTTTTGAACGGTGAGTAAATTATAGTTACTTGTGGTTCAATTGAAGAGGTTTCTAAATCGTCCTTTTTTTAGAGACACTGAGATTATATCCAGCTGTGTAGGTTCAATTCCGTTCTTTTGGCTTGGTTGGCAGTCTCCCAGACAAAGAGAAGTCGCTGATTCAATAAATTGCTCACGTATACAGACCTGTCGATGGAAGGTAAGATACATCCTCCTATCTCGACACGTATGAACACGCATATATACCTATTGGCACTAAATTCTACTATTCCACTCTATAGATCCCCTAAACACGCTACAACCCTCCCGAACAAGAATGGAAAGCCTTGGTATGTTCCTGCAGACACCAGGTCCGTCTCGTTCCATTTCTTCCCGAGCTGTTGTACGTCAAAAAATCCTGATCAAATCCGGAAATAGATGTGTGTACAGTGTCTTCCTCATGCACCGTCGAGAGGATCTTTGGGGACCTGATGGTACGCTCTCTCTTCCTTTCCCTAGTTAGTATATACTTAGGAAATTCTGTTGTGATCCCCACAGCGCTCGAATTCGATCCCGACCGTTTCCTCGACGAACGTCTCCATAAATATCTCACACCTAACCCGTTCATCTTCCTTCCTTTCAATGCCGGACCGAGGATTTGCTTAGGTCAACAAGTTGCGTGTTTTCTATTTTATTTTAGTTTTGGTTTATCACTGAATTAGCATTGTTAAACGCTAAATTTTATTTTTAAACACGTACATCACAACAGTTTGCATACAATGAATCCTCCTACTTTCTCATCAAACTCCTACAAAAATTCGACGATTTCAGTCTTGCACTCGACGTCCAACCTTCTCAACCTCCTTCCGAATGGAAACCCGAACCCGGGACAACCAAGGGGAGGGACAAGGTCACATTGTTTTCTCATTTGACAATGTCCGTCAAGGTAGGAACAACGAACGTGTTCAATGCTTTTTTGCTGTTAACTGTTAATATGACTTGTATGAACAGGACGGCCTTTGGATTAGAATGAACAATATCAATGAGACGCTGGAGCAAGGGCAGAAATAAACCACCTTGGGTTCATGAAGTTATGTAGTTATAGATAGTCAGTCTAAGTTAACGGAAAAAGAACTTTCGTTCGAGGATCGTGAGAGCAACATTGTTATACAAAGATTGATATGGCTATGATTCTGCAAAGGAACTTGACTCTGGGCCTTCAGACGACTGTGTGGGTGTTGTTAAAGCGTCGTGTTTCAAGTTGAAAACAAAATTTTTTAGATTGTTTAACTTGTAAATTCCAGATCGAGAGGCTTATCCGGTCAAATCATAACGATACAAAAATTTCGTTATCAGTACTAGTAGACTTTTCGTAGAGATCCTAGCGGCGTTACGGTTGGGTTCTGATCATGAATGTTACAGCGTTACAATAGTATTTGCAGTGATTTTGCTTTGTTTGGCATAGACATCCACGAGCAAATACTCTAGTTCTGGAAAACCGTCATCACCATCACCGTGTCATTCGGTCCTGCAAAGACTAAAGGTGATAGATCCTGGTGCGTTTCAAGTACTTTTTAAGGCGCTTACCATTTAACATAACATCTTGACTCTTGTTGTCATACTCAACCCAAACTGAACTGTTGTCGTACTTACTATCCTTTTTCCTCCGCCATCTTGCCACGTACACCACACCAAACTAGTCCCAAACTGGACTGTTCGACCTGTCGTACTATTGCTATCCTTCCTCCTCCGCTATCTTGCCAAGTATAGACTAAACCGGTAGTCCCAATGGCTCCCCGCATCAAAACAGAAGTTGACGAGAATGATCTCTTTCGGCCTATTCTGTTGACGACCGTCCCAAAGGCTGAGAAAACTGAACCCGAAATCGAAGAAATCAACGGCCATGTAAGTCTTTCATTTGATGTTGAATTTATACGTTGCGGTCAGTGAACTAAGCTTGGTTGCGAGGTTATTACGGACTCCACCTACTGCGAAAGACCTCCGAGAAGAAGACAGGTTCTTGAAAGCGTAATTGTTCGTCGGATCGACAAGATCTTGCAGGAAGAAAGGAGAATGAAGGATATAGGCCGGAGATTCGATACCTTCAAGAATGTACGTGCTATCTATTCAATCTTTTTCCGAACCGGAGTAACCTGAGTTGTATCTTTTCATTCACCACTAGTCCAAGACCAAACTGACAAAAAAAGAGGAAGAAATGCGCCTGAGCGACCACATTCTCTATGAGCGACTCAAAAACGTCCAACTTGACCTCTTTCCCATTGACTTAGACGTCACCACCCTCAACACCACTATCACCCGTGACTTTATGAGCAATCGTTACGGCGGATCCAGTGTTTCCTGTTTCCCTACGATAAGCGAAGAAAAATTCCGCCAGCACGGATACAACGATTTCATGTATCTCAGTATGAAGTATCATCCTCATGCACCCCAAGTCCCTGGTGCTCCTGGGTTGTTTTTTCAGCCTGGTACGGCAAGTCAGAGGAACACGGATGACTCGGAGTTGAATGAAAATAAAATCTATAGAGTGTTCACCAGATTGTCGAGTGGAATCTGGTTGAAGGTGGGGTTGTATGAGTTTGGGACTTCCGAGCCGCTGTCGGTAGAGGAGTGGACGAGGAAAGATATGAAGACAGTGAGTGATTTCTTTCAAATTCAACCCTCTGATGACGTTGAGTATTCGGCATAGATGCGTGATATTTGGTCGCATAAGATATCCACAATGGCATGGGGTAGAGGCATGAGATGCTCCATCAGAGTCCGGTCCCAGCTCGGTAGGGAAGCTACTCAAGAGGAATACAAGGAAGCCCTTGGCGGCGATAAGAAGTTTCTGGACGTGAATCCTCAAGAAGTATCCAATGCTTTTCTTCTAGGAGAAGAGGTACGTGTACTCATTCGTTTGTTTGCTTTTCGGTGCTGTTTAATCAAGATGGCTACTTTCAAAGATATTCTCGGTGTACACCATGCGCTGTGTTGGGTACGATATTGAGTTTCAAAAGACCATTGCACACCAATTTACCAACTGGGCTCCACCACCGAGAGCGCCCAAAAAGCCCAAGAACGCTACCCGAGTCAAGAAAGAGGAAGATGATGAGTCAAAATATGGTACCGATACGGTTACCCAGAAAAGATCCTCGCGCATCAAGCAGAAGACAGAGAGTTCAAAATACAAGTCTTCGAAGAAAAGAAAAGTAGTAGAAGTGGAAGACGATGAAGAAGAAGAAGCAGAGTCAGAGGACGAAGTGTAGAAGTGGGTGACATTTCTAATCCTGTCGAGTCGAATATCAATCACTCATTGCTAATCCCTCAAACTCAGGGTCCTGTAGTCTTCATAACGCCGTTGTTGAGGGTACTTACTTCCCTGAGAACCTCGACCATATTCTTAAATAGCTTTCGATTAATGTGCATAATCCGATCTTTCGTTATATAGTAGATGCGACAGTGATACATCGATGTCCGGCCTTCTGGTGACTCACTTGAACATCCAGACAGTTGAGTTCCACAAAACTCACTGTTGTCCTTGTCCGACGGTTAGACTCGAGCCAGTACTAGGACTGTTACTGCTATGCGTAATTCAAATTCTATGGTACACTCGGCATGGTTGTCAAGGCCGGGCTGATCCTAAAATGCTAGGCTGTGTTGTCGAACTGACGCGAACGGTACCAATCAACGACATGTTTTTCACCATTCACCACTTGCTTCTAACCATGATCAAGAGTCACTGCTAGTAATTAAGTATCATGCCTTTCGAATCTCTGTCGAACGATGTTTTGGGACTTATACTCCTGGAGGTACGTTAAATAAACGAATTCTACTTTATCTTCTAGTATACATTAACTTCAAAACCAGACAACTTTCAACCTTGTGACTCGTATCTCCATCTTTTACCTACTAATCGAGTAACGACTCTCGCCTCTCTAGTAGCTTCATCTAGCTCCTCATCATCCTCGTCGATCGTACTCTGTGTTTCTCGACTCTTCCTAACCACTCTCAACAACGACACACCGCTACAACCCGATTTTGCGGATGAATTGGACGTCGCAGTCCGGTTACTCTTGAAAGACTTTGAAAAGACAGATTGGGCGTCGCTGTCTGACCTTATTCGGCGTTTTGCGATCTCCGAAATCTCTGGAGGAGAGTGTTCATCTGGAGCTTGACTTGGGAAATTGACGGAGGATTGAATAGACTTCCGAGAGGTACGAGTGTGTGAAGACTCGTTGCAAGAAATTCTAGATCTGATGAACGTCCCGTTTTGGCGAGTACTCGATGAAGATATGGAATGCAACGTCTCAGAAGATGACCTTTCCCGGGACATTTGAGATGATGGTCTGGACTGAGCCTGGGTTGTCTTCGCGCTACTCTTCATTTCACTCGAGTCATGAGGATCCGTTCTGGGAGTGGGGAGAGGTGGAAGATCTTTGAATATGGTATACTGTCCTTGAACCTGCCGGTGTGTCATAGTTCAACCAAATCTAATTGAGATCTTTAACATTAGAACCTGAGTATTGAAGATTTAGAAACGAGTTTTGGACACCCACATAAGAGTGAACCGTGATAAGGGTGAGCTATCTGCCGCACAGGGAAAGTCGTTCGTTGGATCCCGCCAACCGACTCTTTATATATTATTATTTATACAAGTGGTCAAAGCGTTCATTGACCTGTGCATACTTTTAGCGGCATTGTTCAAGTGGCGTACATCACCAACGGTAACCAATAGTGTGACCGCCTGTCGAATAAATTGGACAATGAACAAAAGTTACAAAACATAAAGAGTAGTGAATTGGCTTTGTTCTCGTTCAAGGTTATTCAGGAATAGAACGAAGTTACAAATTTAGGTAATTCTCTTTGAATGTGCGACATGGTCGATAGGACATCAACGTTCAACGTCAATGTTCAACCCTGGGTTAGAATGACGCGATGGTGACATTTCAGTGGCTGCCAGTGATGAGAAGATCACAAAGGGACAAACCAGGTTTGAACAAGTTCTGGTCCGATTTCTACTGGACACCAACTCAGAGTGAAGTTTGGCAGAATCTGGACTCGACATTGTCTGATTCGATTAACGTGAATCGGGCTTGCAAAAAAATTAACTGGAGTCTGGCGGTAGTATGGGAA
>ML179695.1:9866-35560 GCA_004369135.1 Dendrothele bispora CBS 962.96
TTTCTCGTGTTTGCATTGCGAGTGCGAAGATCCACTACAGTGCGTAAGTTATTAGAACCTGGTTTCCGGATTAGCATCATTGGGACAGTATTTCCAGCACTGGTGAGTTTCCACCTACCAGTTTTGATGTAGGCATCTCGTTTCTCGGCCCATTGTTCCCGGAACATTTCTGGACATCGGGAAGGTCGCCAGGGATAGATCTTGGTTTCGTCGATGAGAGGAATAGAATGATTTATTGCTCTAAGGGGAGGTAAGTCAGTATCACTCGCTTTTTGACATAGGGGTTTGGCATACTGTTTCAATTCTTCACGAACAGTGTCCAACCGATCATCAAACAAATCCATCGCTCTTGAAGAGAGTTTGGATACATTTTCTCCCACAATAGGAACTGATGTAGCACTACCAATAATAACTTTTGCATCGTTGAATCCCACCGAGACCTTATGCTGAAAAAGCCAAGGAGTTCCGAGGATCAAATCATAATTCGTGAGATTTACAACATCGAAGTAACGAGTTTCTGATATGCTTTGGTACTGGAATTGTACCTTAACGCCCCAATTGATTCGTGATCTAGATCCTTGCACTGCCAGTTGTAAGGGTAGGGGTTTCGTGAGCTCCATCTTTGGAACTTTGAGCTGATCCGCAAATGTAGATGAAATGAAATCACCAAGCGAGCCACTGTCAATCAGCGCACGAGCTGGGTGTCCGTTTACTCGGACTACAATTACAATGGGTTTAGGAATACTTCGAGAAAAATCCTTTGTCATTGATGCGTTCCGCTGTATAGCTGAGTAAGTACCTTGCTGAACCTGAACAGCGTTGATTTGAATGGGGAACCAATCCTTGTTCTCAATTAAGTAATGTCCTTGCTCCATACTATCAAGGTAATCATTCAACTGATACATATCTTCTTGTAATTGAGAGTCTTCGAAGGGCTCAAACAGACATCCAAACATAGAGGCATCATCTGCGCTAGTTATCTCTGTGATATGCATCCGCAATTTTCGGTATCTTTTGGCAATATTACGCTTATGCCATCGAATTATATCAAAGCGGTAATTCTGTAAGAATTTGGCTGGAAGTTCGACAGTAAATCCCCTCGCACTATCCAATACTAGGTAGATATTATTATCGAGCTTGGATACATTGAATCTGCCATGGTTGTCTTGTCCTTCAGGATCACCCGGGTAATTCTTTCCACGGTCAAGACACCACTCTGCACCCTCTAGGTATGTATTGCCCATTGGAACATCGAAACAGCCAATTACAGCTTCATTCAAGTTATTGATTCCACTCAATTTAGCACGTTCCAACGCATACCATTTTGGTAGGGAGAAAGTAGGGTCTTCTAGTTGATCCTTACTCACAAAGGCCCATTCGGGTACCTCGTTATTGGTGGCACATCCCCAATATTCGCTATCCTCAATAAGGAATTGTGTTTCACTAATAGCATAAACCATGAATCTTCCCAATCCAGATCGTTCCTGGATATCTTCTGCATCGCTGGGATATGGTGCACAGATGTCAAGTAAATATCTCGCACGTTGAGCAATCATATCTCCAATTGCATTAGGAGCTAAATCATCCGAGTGGCCAAAATTCTCATGATTCAGAAAATTATACATCCATGGCATGCAATAGTCAGAACGAGTTTCTGGGTCCACATATTCATTGAATTGCAGAGGTAAATTCCTGATAGGGCTATCAAGCACGAGATTCAATTCAGTAAAGTCATCCTCTGATTCAGTACACATATCATATTCATGCGGTGTGTTACCCGAGCATGATTTGCAAGTAACTACCTCGAGTTCAGATCCGGAAGAGCTGCTTACAGACTGCAAGTCAGGCATGTCTGCATAATCCGAGTCCGAGTCCAAGTTTATTTCCATCAAATGAATACCCAGATCCGTAATTTCTTCTGTAGTATCTGCGAGGTCATGCAGTTCCTCAAGATTGGGTTCAATATTGCTACTGGTTATCCCCGGAGGACCATTGGTAGATGAAACAACGCTTTTACCATCGGGACACTGTCTTGACATGTGTCCAACTTTTCCACATCGGAAACATTTTCCTTCTGCGTGGTACTCATTTTTCTCTTGCTCGGTAAGCTCCCGGCGTTGAGTTTTCGGAGTTTTCGAGCCTGACGGTTTAGAATTTCGGAAGCTATTCTTGCTTTGGCCCTGCTCTGAAGTTCTGGTAGTTTTCTCCTTTGAGTTTGCTTTCCCAGAATTTTTGGATTGACTATTGGAGTTGCCACCTGGTATCTTATCCTTAGCCGGTTTCGAACCTGGCTCGGGACCAGTATCCACATTTTCTATGATTTCTACCAACTCTGCGGCACGTTCAACTTCCTCATAGGATGAAAATTCCGGATTCAGTTTTTCCCTCCAGAGTCCCTTTTGAATTTTCTTGTTGAGACCAGTCCACAGTTTGTGAACCTTTTCTCGTTCATCCATTAAACCAACTGTGTTGAATAAATCATTCAATTCAGAAATACATTCACGCACAGATCTCTGATTTTGAAATGATTTTCTCAACTTCCGTCTCTGGTCCATGCGGAAAGTGATAGGGAAACAGTGATTATACAATTCAATGAAGAAAGTACGTAGATCCCATTCAAATGGATTGTTTGCCACAGTACTCAAATAGAATTCATATGCTTTTCCTTTCAAGAATTTAGAAAGCTTCATCACACGACGGTTTCTAGGAACTCCACCATCACGTACATATGCAGTTCCTTCAGTTACATATTTGATGTATGCTCGTACATCAACTGCACCATCGTAGACATCAGGAGGGTCCGGTTTAAGGGTCATTTTCTTCTTTTTCTTGTAAGCTCGACGCTTGTGCTTCCGTCGTTCCGGGCTATTGTGCCGCTTTTTAGAACGGTTATGCTTACGTCGGGGCACAGAGGAGTTAGACAAATTGGATGACTCATTTGTACTCAAAGAAGATTTGGAGGAATCATCGGAGTCTGACCCCGAGTCACTTGAATTTGAATCACTACTTTCTGAAGAATCAGAGTCCGAACCGGAGGAGCTGGAAGAGCTAGGTGATCCCCCAGGGTGTCCCTTATGCTTCTTCTGTCGTCCTGTGTAGGACCGCTTGTTCTTAGATGGGGTAAGTAATTTGGCCAAGTGATTCGTTGGTGCAAGTAATTCATTAGGTCGAACTATTCGATCAATTGTATTAGAGGGCTTTGAATGTACAATTCTGGCCCTGCGGGGGCGCTGGTCTACTAGATCTCTGATGTGAGATTCAACCTGATCAGTCATGGCTTCCGAACCTGCACGTTCATATCTCCGCACTTGAGAGTTCTTTTTAGAGTTTCTCTTATGATAATTAACCTTCCTACCAGATTGTTTTGGTGGTAAGTAATCATCACTACTCTCCGAGTTATGAGAACTACGCCTATAATATCCACGAGGGTCCTCCTCATCTGGAATTTCCTCAACTGTTGGTCGGGGATATTTTTTAACATATGGTTTCATAATAATTCTCCGTGTGGTCGGTACAGATGTGACATCTGATTCAGAGGTAGAAACAACCCGTCTCCGTTTACGACGGTCGTGTTTTTTCTGTGCCTTGGTATGCTTCCTCAAGGCTTCCCGTTGTTTTACTACATCTAAGTCACTATCTACTTCCGGGTCAAGAACCACAGGTTGCCCGGAAGTGTTCAAATTTTTATATGCTTCTAAAGCACGACGTTGAGCATTGATGTCCAATTCCTCATCACTCAATCCGGCGGCTCCCCAATTTCTCGGGTCTACTGCCTTTCCCTTCTTATTGGAAGGTCCCTCACCACGAGAATCTATATCCGTGGTTGCTGAAGTTATATCCGAGATATTAGTGGCATCAGCGGAATTCACCAGATTCATTCTTTTTTGAATCTTTTGCCTATCTTCTTTGGATAGATTTTTCTCAGCCCTTTGGATAACTGATGTTTGTTCAGCAGTTAATGGGGCACCCGTTTTCTGACTAGTTCGGGGGTGTGCACGTTGAAATTTTCTCAAATCAATTTTATTGACATTATTATTACTGTCAAGGCTATGCGCACGACGGCGCGTAACTAGGGTCCAAGGGCGGGAATCGTCATTCCCACCATTACTTCCGGATACATCACTGTTGGAGTGATGTTGATGTTCACTACCGGAATCACTAACTTCACCGTCCTTGCGGACTGGTTGAAAGTTCTCTCGATTGCCATAAGTGTGCAAAAGAGGATCCACTGTCCTTTTTTGTCCAGCAACGACTTCTGAATACAAGTAGTCGGCTGGAACCAAAGTTGGCGGGCGTTCATCACCTGAAGATGAGCGGCTAGGGTTATTCTCATTATGGGAAACTGTGGGAGGGGGTCCTTGAGGACGCCCTCCACGTCGTAGATTATATCTCGAGGAGACAATGTTCGACATTGGTATGTAAAATAGAGGAGAGAGAAAATAGAAGTAAAAGAAATATACCTCAAGATGGTTCTTGAGGTGGTGATTTTGTTATTGTCGTGGGGGCCGTCGGTTGATCAGACCAGTCGGGGATCCACAGCGAGCACGAGTTTTTTAGAGAGGAGAGAAGAGCAGTTGTTGAAGTCAAAAAATATGTAACACCAGCGCGGGTAGCCGCAGTGATATCACACGAGAGAGAGGTTGGGGGAGTTTAAGAGCGCTCGGAATGACTGGGTAAACTGCTAGTAGATTCCAAGAGAGCTACCGGTACGATACAAAACATAGCTCTTATATACGTACGGTAGGTAGGGGTAAGACTAAAAGGGGACAGATAAGATAAGGACCGTGAGAACTGAATGCTAACCGTTACATGTAAGTATTGTCGTTAACTCGGATGTCGATTATTGATGCATATGGAACGACATTTGGAAGGACGCTCACGGGTTGTACCAAGCTGAAAGCACAAAGCAAGTGCCGGTAATGACTTGGTCAAATTTACGCTGGGTTACTAGGGCATCCCGGAGGCACCTATAGCTGTTCGTCATGGAAGGATCTGGAAGGATGAAAAGAAGGGTGGGAACTTTGACGTTGTACCCACCGGACCAAACGGACCGTAAGCATGAGAACCTAAAATAACCGTGACAACGGCTCCTTCAACTCTGTAGACTGTACGTCTGCCGCATCTTCTACTACAGTCGTTTGCATAAGTCGTGAGAATCCGCGCGTCGGATAAAAAAAGTAATGCAACATATGGATGGGCAGTAAATCCTTCATATCTCAACAATGACAAGGATCTGAAATTCTGTCCAGATATCAACTTGTGCAGAAAAACCCCCCGCACATTCCTATAAACACAGATTTTGAATAATCTGTGCTTTTTGTCATCATATGTACATATTACCATTTTTTTAACAAAATTACTGAATTATATTGCAGTGAATACATATTATGCCCATATTGGGAAGATAGATAAGTGCGGGGGTTTTTCTGCTTATGGTGATATCTGATTGGACTCACAGATCTCACTGGTGTTTGGGCAACAAGCAAATTACTGCTCATCTATAGACTAAATAATTAATTGCACAAGACCTAATCATATTTAAGAATACATTCACATGTAACCATAAGCAGAAAAGCCTCCCCCACTAATCCATATCCTTGTTATGGGCATCTTGTATACTTTTTGTGATACCATTCTGTAATTTTGTCCAAAAAATAGTAATTTTTGAATATGGTGACCAAAAATCCAAAATACTCAAAATTTGTGTTTATAGGGATGTGCGGGGGGTTTTTCTGCACAAGTTGATATCTGAACATAATTTCAGATCCTTGTGGTTGTTGAGATATAAAGGATTTACTGCCCATCCATATGTTGCATTACTTTTTTTGCCGACGCGCGGATTCCCACGACTTATGCAAACGACTGTAAGTAACACTCGTGAAAACAATGCACTATGACTGACAAGATGTCAACGTTTCGATGCCAAAGCTTGGATTCTAGGTCGGCGTCACCGTAGCAACAGCTAGAACATGTCATGCCACTTTCAACTTGTCATACATCATACCTACCAGACACGTTTTCGAGAACCAGCAAATGGGTACAGCGCCTCCTCGCATTACTACTCGTCTATTCGATCCTGTATAGCGTGCAGCATTCTCCATTATCTATCATTCCGAACCTTCCCTCGTTTTTTTCGTTGATGGCATGCACAGGACTAAGCTCTCGACCACAGCAATGAGCTTTCTCGTGGTATACACCTCACTGGCAAGCACAACTCCGAATCACGAGAAAGGGAAGGGGAAAGGGAAAAACTATGAGTAGAGACACAAGACGCGACTCCAAACTCCAAGTGTCCCGGATTCAGATGAGGTTGGCCAGACACATGAGTCGATCTTCAAGGTAAGTCTTGATAGGCACTTTTGGTGGTTTCATATGTAGGGATGCGTTGACTTGATCCGTTCTTTTATCCATTTACCTCCCTGCAGTTCTGCGCGTTACTGCATATACCCACAAAATCGAGGAGAATGCAAAGAAGGAGAGTATGAAAAAGAGTCTAACGGTACAGGATCCACTTGAACGGTATGTTGAATATCAACTACTTTTCGTTTCGTATACTTTCTTAATCGGTCTACAAGGTACAAACTGTAAAAATTGACATTTGTTGTTGTACGTCCCTTGTACGTCCCTAATCTCAATTCTACTATCATTACGTTTGGTACGAGTCGATTGGTTGCTTTACAGACCAAATGACTTGAAAGGCAACCACTAACATACTGTACGTTCTCATATTTTTTTTACTAGTCATACCCTTTACCGCTTGTATATATATGCGGTTCTAATTCACGAGTCTACACTACAGTTCTCCATATTCACAAAACTTCTCCAAGTACAACTAGGTTCAGGTACTAGTATCGAAAGCATGTATACATATTACACATTTCTGCCGATAATTCAATCCATCAAGTTTCGTACTTTTACAGCTTCCATCGAAATTAGTCGTCGATCTTCTCTTCTACACCTCGCACTTCATCTACAACTCCGAGGTACTCATGCCAATGAAAGAGTCATTGGAGATTAAGGGAAAGACCTGAGACAAAGACCTGTATTACAAGCGGCCTTTGGGTGCGTAAATTGTTGCTTTTTGATTACCTTTCTGCTATAAATTTGTCTTTCGAGTTTTTTCCCTTTGAACAGTGGATCTTTTCTTTTCCTACATGAAATCTTACTCAAAACCTTATACCTTCAAATCCAGCAACGAGAAAGAAGCAAGATAAAAAAGCTCCCCGCCAGATCCCCAAAACAGAGAAATGAACTCGAAAAAAAGATTATATCGGTGTATAGGGTGCGGGAATGTGAACTTGTGAGTTGATTTTTTCCCTCCTGCCTCTGTTTTTCTTGTCTCCTTAATTCGCGCTTGACGTGCCCAAACAGGGAAAAATACGACTCGGTGTTAAGCGTATTGGACTGTTGCCGGCTCTTTGACTTTAACTTCGACTCATGATACCAACTCGAGTTACACTGCTTCACGAGGCGAAGAATTTATCAACGTCAACGTGAGTAGTATATTCGAGTTAGAGATTAGTCCAGTTAGCGATCCAAGAACTTGTACGATTTTATTGTTCAGGACATATCCTTTTCCTCTTTCTTGACTTGGTTGACGGAGGAGGACAAGAGTAGTGTTGCAACGGCGCGGCTCAGAGCCGCAGCTCGAGCCTAGCCGAGCCTAAAAATTGCTAGCCGCTACATGTGATCAGCTCAGCGGCTCAAAATTACCGGCGTGGCTCACGGCTAGGCTTTCAAGCCGCTTCAGCTGGCTTGAGCCGGAGATAATAATAATTAAACGATAATCGGTAAATTTTCAGTGACGTGGCATCACGTCATGTCCTCCTCAAAGCCCTTTAGCGATTTTTTAAGTTCCAAGACTATTTAAAACTGACCTCATCACCGCTTTTTATTATTTAAATATAATTTTATGCATGATCACACTACACTCAGCTTTATTCGAGACCAAAAAGCCCAGAAATCAAGTATCGAAAATTTGAGGAAATTACCGGCTCGAGCCGTGGCTTGAGCCTAGCCAGCTGTGTGATGAGCCGAGCCACATGATTCAATCGGCTTGGTAAGCCAATTTAAGCTTTAGCCGACTACAAGCCGAGCCGAGCCGAGCCACGCCTAGCCGTTGCAACACTAGACAAGAGTAAAAATTTATTTATTCTACCACCATTTAATTTTTCTGTTTTAAGATTCTCGAGAAGGCGGAAATGTGTGTGATTTGGAGCTCGGGCTGAGAAAGAGTCAAGTCTGATTGGTTGGTAGACCAGTTCGAGGTGGCAGTAAATTAATGCTCGGCACTAGTTCTGATCCTGCCTCTATATTCAATCTACTACTATGAAAGAAACTTTTTATTGTGTTCAAATTTAGTACTTGGAAGATAATGACCGTGCTGATGTGGAAGGGTGTTTCCTTACCTACAAAGCTTACATTCATCCCAACAGAACTTCTCAGAATAACAACAAGACATCCAACTGAATCTAGTACATACTACGGATACTTAAAATCTTAGATGTGAGTTGCACAGGGTTCCTCTCACTAATCACATTGGTACGGACTTTCTACTCGAGTAGTGCTAATGTTTCTTGCTGGATTTGGAAGCTACCGAAAAGAATCTTTTTGACTTGTGGACTCGGACGAGTCGGAACCTCGGGGCCATGAGGATCTCATTTCACACTATGTGCTAACTCGCCTCTTGTCCTCTCATAGTGCCAGAAGATAAAAATAGTATAGTCTAGTAACCTCTACAGAACACCATGATGCTAATGTTAAGGTAATGATTATACGACTAAGTGTGCCCATCGTTAGCCACAAGTGACTGTCTCGACTTGTGTGGTGGGAGGGAGGGTGAGCTATTGAGAACATCGTGTACTTGCAGCAGTTCATGTACTTTCACACCGGTGCCCTTACTGCATCTCCACAGATCGATCAATCAGACCTTCTAACTTGAGTCCCATCCTATTGGTTCTATTTCACATAGCCTACAACACCACTTCTGTATTTGGGGCTATGGGTTTTTCAACGAGGCAAAGACGCAATCCGGGACTCCACATCCTTTGTCTGTTCCGTAAATCACCACTCTTTTGAAGTTCGAAGATGAGATAAGTACCTCTTAGACTCATGGAGATCCTTCTTCCCAAATACTAAAGCTGTTGATTTTTCACGGTGTGTCAATTGATCGATTGATCGATTGACTCACGGTGTTGAAATCTCAACACCGCTTTATCATACCACTCCAGCTGTCACTGGCCATCACCGTAAAGGCCTCGGGGAAACCAATGCCCTTAGCCCATAGCTCCAATCATCTTTCTCCTTATCTGAGGAACACAGCAGCAGTCACTTCGAGCGCTATATGACTGGTACTATGGAGGGCGCAAACTTCAGTGACAGAAAAATGATTTCGTCTAAGTTCTATTCAACATCCAAGATGGTAATCCTCTACGGAAGGATTCTTTCAGTGACGATATTTACTGGACGAAAATATAACTGACCCTATGAACAGGTTGTATGTAAATATCAACAGCATATGAGTAACATCATCATGGGTCCAGATTGATGAAATTACATTTACTTACTTATAAAACTGACGCCAGCTCTACACGTGTAGACAGCCCGTCTTTGCTTCCCTTCCCCCTCGAAGGTACGTTCCCTATTTTACCTGGGCATTCCGAAAGCAGGAATTTATTTCCTCTTTTTCAAAGCTTCAGTTTGACACTTTCACCATGTATCTTCTCAACACGAGAACCCTCACCCTTAAAGGCTTTTACGCCGATATTCCAGACTATGCTATTCTCTCTCATACGTGGGGGGGAAAAGAAGTAACATTTCAAGACATTCAGAACCGGGTCAAAGAAAAGTCCAATAGGAGGGTGTCTGGGGACAAGTCTGATATGGAGGTGTCTGGGGACGAGTCTAATAGTGATGTGGTGAGTGAGATGGATGATGAGTCTGATGGGAGGGAGGAGGAGGAGGAGGAGGAGGAGTTTATTAGGGAACTTGGAGCTGATTGGAAAAAGGTTGAAGGTGCTTGTGCTCAAGCTCGGAAGTATAACTGGGAATGGATTTGGATCGATTCATGCTGTATTGATAAATCAAGTAGTGCCGAGCTGTCCGAGAATATCAACTCGATGTACCGCCTCTACGAAAATGCCGAAGTTTGCTACGTGTATTTATCTGACGCATCAAGTGAAGAGGACCCTAGGGATCCCAAATCAGGCTTTGCGAAAAGCAGGTGGTTTACGAGAGGCTGGACCTTGCAGGAGTTGATAGCACCCTCGGCGTCGGTTTTCTTTTTGGATCGTTCATGGAATGAAATTGGCACTAGATATAGCTTGCGGGACGTAATCTCTGCCATCATCTCTGTTCCTGTCGGACTCCTCGAAGATGGAGATCTCACGAAATATAGTATCGCGCAGAAAATGTCGTGGGCAGCATTCAGACAAACAACTCGAGAGGAGGACCGAGCGTATTCGCTGATGGGATTGTTCGATATATGCATGCCGCCAATTTATGGAGAAGGGGGGTCCAAAGCTTTCATGCGACTTCAGCAAGAGATCATCAAGACATCTGATGATCGTAGCATTTTTGCTTGGGTTGTTGATTGCAAGAGGGACAGGGATGGGGAAGTAGTTCAGTGTGAACCCAGAGGACTGCTCGCACAGTCTCCAGATGAGTTCAAGGGATCCGGCAGAGTGGGTATTTCTAGCGCGAGTTTTGATGGAGACACATCCTTCTCGTTCAACAACAACGGCTTGAGCATCCACTTTCCTGTTGTCTTTATCGATGATGACATAGCTCAAGCATCATTAAATTGCCAAGTCGGTGGGCATACGTACAGCATTTACCTTCGGAAAACGGCTGACCGGCATTATATTCGGTATCGTCCAGACCAGCAGGTTCCATGTTCCTTCGAGACACCCGATAATGTACAAGAAGTGATTGTCAAAGAGATTCCTCGATCGAGACAGACGAGACGCGTCTACAATAGTGGCTTCAATAACAACGTCCGTCTTCTTCCCAGTGCTGAAGAATACTTCGAGAATGTGACCTGCAATGGCGACAGTTTCCCTTCTCATGTATTTTGGTCATTTGACTGTCGTCATAGCAACGAAACGGTTCACATTTCCGTTGCCGCGTCAGAAGAAGGTGGAGGAATGCTTTGGATGGCGTCTTCGAATTCCTTGAAAAGGGGTCTTGCCGAGGGCGCACGTTATGCAGACAGGTTAACAATGGAGTTGGGATCTGGTGGCTTTGTAACTGCTGCCGTGCATATCGCAGGGCAGATCCCATATGGGGAGACACTAAGGGAGATTGAAATCAATTACACAACGTCTTCATTGAGACCAACCTTGCGGTATCCCCAATCCCAATTCATTGAAATACCGAGCTATTTAGCTCAAGACGTCTTCCCCTCAAATCAATCCGATCGTGGGCCATCGGATGACTGGCCACCGCGTCGCTACCTCTCCCTGTCGAAAGAAGCCTCTAGTGCGTGTCGCATCTTTAATTACTACGGTGACTCGGACTACACAATTGCAATCGGGATCAATGAAAGTGGAGAAGTATGGGTTCATGTACCTCAGGATATTGGCGGGGAGACATCTAAAGAGATCTGGGCATCCTATCAAGAAAATGGTTCAAGAGTGCAGTTCAAGGGAAATACTTCAAGTGGCAGCTTCAGGTACGAAAAGGCCACTGTCCACAAAAACGATGGTCTCCAATTTGCTTCTCATTCCCTTGTAATCACCGACGAATGGTAGAAAAGCCGTTTGACGCTATTGTTCGAACAACCTTCCAAGTTGGTTTTTTTGGTACATTTCTCGTATACATACTTCTGCGTCCACGTTTTCATCGCTCCCTTCCTATGTCGACTCTCATCTTTTGATTCTAGCCCGGCATTTGTATTCCTGAAGAAATCAGCTTTCGTAATTATGACTTCTGTTGTCATTAATATATTCTTAGTTGATGCATATGCAAAGCCGACGCGACTCAAGTAGTAAGTACCCAGCCAGCCCAAGCCCCATTTGAAGTATTCTCAGGGGGGCACAGAGGTCGGGACTAAGCTCGTTCTGTTTAACCTGGTACGAGAGCAGTACAAACGGGCCTGATCCCGATGGAATAATATTCATACTTACATGTATATCTTACGGGTTCTATACCACTTACTCTGCTCAGCGAGCAATCTTTTTAAATCAATGGTCTCATTCAAAAATCAAAAACATAAGATGTGTCCAACTCCTCTCTTGATTAGAGATTCACTTATATTATGTACCTATGCATATGAGCTCCCGATCATCCTCTCGGATAATAAAGAAAGGGCCTCAAGTCAGAATGGTCATTTAGTCTTCGAGTTCATTCAATAATAATTAAAGTCGTGATGTTACGACGTATATAATATTTCCCGTCCATCTGACACAATCAGAAATTATCTAGAATTCCGGCGCACATGTCAGTAAATTTCCTGCAGGAACCCACTAAAACAACGCAATTTCGTTATACAAGGACCGAGTCCCGTTTGGTAAAAAATCTGACCACTTCTACAGCATAAGTCTCTCGACACGCCGTCGGTGGACGACAATACTAGGGAAACGAGATTAGGTTCCGATAAGCAGGGATAAGCAGGAAAGAGGATAAAACTTACATCATTCCTGACATGGAGGACAAGAGAGCTTGCTCCAGACAGGGCTACATAGACTCAAAGTGATCAGAATTGACGCCGTCGAATGGAAAGTGATCATGAGTAAAAGAATAAACGTTGATGAACCGTGAAAGATTGGCTGTATTCACTCTATTGCTAGATATATGATAATTCAGTCCGGAAACTAACAAATAGAAGAGAACGTTAGATAGCCAGAAAAACAACTGCGCACCTCTCAATTGACTTGACGCTCCTGAGTCCTGATCAGAGACCACGGTTTCACGAGAGCTTCTCTGATTCTTGTTGAAGCATTAGTTGAGGTTGAAAGAAAGACCAGATCCGTTTGTAAAGCTCGCTACTCCGGGTTCCTCGATGATCCTGCCGGACCTTTGGCTGTCGTTGAGCAGAGTTGCCGGCTGTTAATTGATCCAGAAACGCCCTGCTGTGATATGCAAAGTCGAATCAAGAATGTTTGGCTTTAACGCGTCTTGCTTTGTCCAACTTGTCTTTTCCAGGACCATTTCGAAAAGATGATAACGCAGATTAAACATCGCAGAAAGGTTGGAAAGATGGGAAGGGATGAACAGTGAATTAGAAGGATTAGGTTCGCTACGTCACAGAACCTGGTGGTGGATGCGAGAACTGGGTTGAGAGGGAAGGTAGAAAAGGCAGAATTGCTTGTAAAAGCTAATATGAATCAGATAGACGTACCGTTTACTCGTCAGATATCGATAATGTACGTGGAGAGGCGTTTGGAAGGATTGTTGACAGGTTGCAACACGCTTGAGGTTCGACAAGGCAGACACGAGCAATGACTTGTCAATGATCCGACACTTGCGCTAGATTACGAGGTCGTCCTGGACCTAGGGCACCTATAGCCATGCCTGGGCCTCTTACCTTTCTGTCTATCTCATCCTTTGACGACCTTCGTGGAAGTACGAAAAAAGCCGTGTCCAGTTTGCGCAATGTGTCCATTTACGGAACAACGAACCGAACGGACCGTCACCGTGAAATTCTTTCACGATGACGTGTCTTTCACCCACTATGACTGGCAAAACGTCGACGTCGAACTCTGCATCCCAGTCTGTATCACCCTAACAACAGCTAGAACAGTTCGTGCCACTTCCAACCCTTCGCCTTCTACAGTTCTACTCCAGACATGTGGTTTCGAGATTCATGGCCTCTTCGTACTACTGCCCGTCCACTCAATCTTGTCCAGCTTCCCGCTCTGTGTCATCTGCTACTCTAAACCCTCCCTCGTATCCTTCGTCGATGCTTTCATACGTAGCGCTGCGCTCTTAACCCCAGAAGTTGGTGTCCGCTTCTTCGTGGCATCTGCCTCACTGACACGGGTGGGCAATTCAAGAAAGGAAAGCGAAAAGGGAAAGGGGATAAAGACAAGAAAAAACGCAAAACGCAATCTAGACCTGAGTGTTCAGCGAGTATTCAGACGGGCTTGGACAGGTACAAGAGTCAATTTTCAAGGTGAGTCTTAATAGGCGCTTTTGGTTTCGTATGTAAGACTTACGACGTTAACTTGATCCGTGCATTTTATCTTTCCCGTGGTGCTACGTGTTGGTGTAGATCCACACAGATTCCATTCCATCGATGGGCAACACCAAGGAGAAGAAAGACTATACGGTACCGAGATTCACTTGAAACATTCGTTGCTATTAAACTCTTTTCCATTTGATGCTTCGTTTAAGAAATCTTGAAAGATATAATTGACTCCGGGATCCTCCGTATATCTCCAATTTCTACTTTGCTTATCGTTACATCCGATATGGGTTGATTTGACCGCCGCTTTACTAGCCCAGATCACTTGAAAGGCAACCACTGCAAACACGTTGTACATCCTCAGTCCCTTTCCTCATTTACTTGTCATGCCTCTTTGCCGTTGTTCGTATATATGCGGTTCTCATTCACTCTAATCGTTCAGTTGATTCATATTCTGTAAGTTCTCCGAGTAAGTATCGCTAGGATCAGAGCTGTGGTATAAAAGTAGTACATAACACACATTTCTACTGATAACCTTAAACCGCTGACTTCACTTTACAACTTCAGAAGCCTCCTGTCCGTCAGAGTTAGCCTCGCCTTCTATTCTGGCACCTCACACCTCGGCACTTCCTCATCCTTGTCAGCAATTACAAAGCGTTCACGCTGATAAAAGAGTCACCGGAGCTTGGAGGGAAAAGACTGAATGAGGGTCGATACAAACAATTCCTGGGTGCGTAAAAACCTTGCTTTTTGTGTTACTCGTTTGTCTTTTCAAGACCTTTTTCCTTTTGATCAGTAGACCTTATCTTCCGCTCCTGTGGAAATTTACTAACAGTGCTTTTACTATTCAGATCTAGCGACAAGAATAAGGCCAAGAAAAATCACCGCCGGATACCCGAAACGAGGGATGATTGTCCTATTTGTTATGATGAGATGAACAACTATAGTACAGAGGTCGGGCCAAGGTAAAAACGTCGAAGACGAGTTAGAACAAAGCGTACAGGGACTTGGAAAAAAAATTAGATTGGTGCATGGAGTGCGGGAACCCTAGGGAACTGGTGGGTCGTGTTTTCTTTCTTCTGCTCTTTATTTTCTCTATTTGTTTTGTTCAAATTTCGCTTGACGTTCCCAATAGAGAAAAGGACGACTATTCGACAAAGGAAGTCATCATACCATTGACATATAGTGGTGTTGGGCGCCTTGGACTGTTGCCCGCTCTTCGACTTTCCTTTGACTTACTATTTCAACTCGAGTTTACGCTTCACAGGAGGAAAAAGAGTTCATCAATGTGCGTCGTGGATTTACGGGTCAGAAGTCTGGTTAGTGATATAAGTACTTGTAAGTATGTTGCATCCAAACGTATCTTTTTTTTCGTCTCTCTATATTGTTTACCACGGTTACGGTAAAATAAAACTTTATTCTATCACTTTTGGGTTCTATGTTTTAAGATTATTGTGGTTCGATTCCGAGGAGGGTGCAAGAGCCTTATGGATCACAGAGGAGGCGGTAATACGTGTAATTTAGAGCTCAGGGAAGGGAGAAAGAACGTTTGGTTGGTATACCAGCTGGAAGTGGCAGTAGTATTGGATCATTAATAATTGGGATTAGTTCTGATCTTGCTCATGTTTGGAGTTTCAATCTCAAAAAGCATTTCATTTTATTCAAATTTTGTACTAGAAGATACCAACGAGACATCCAATCAAATCCCCCTTTTCCTTATCTATAACTCGGTAATTTCTGACCCTTAGATGGAAGAATTTATTTTTCTTTCTCTTGCTGAGCTTGGATTTGGTTTCTGGTTCAAAGCCATTCTATTGCCCAACTATATCAGACTGGAGTTGTGAATGAATCCCTTCTTCTTGGGGTGTCATTTTGGATGTTGAAAAGGCGTTGTCAAAAGCTTTTCATTCTCTTAGTAACAACACCATTAATTCCAGTAGAATTACATTTCAAACAGCAGTCCCATGAGTGAGTGTTATTCATCCCAGTGCAAGGACTGAGTCATAAGATGATGTGTTCTGGGTAGTGGGTATCCTCCAGCTTGCATGATCAGCTCTGAATATGGGATTGTCTTTGGCCTGTCAGAATTTGTCAATCAATGGCAGCAGCGTCCATGCAAAGAGAACATACACTAATTTGTGCCCAAGTCCTGCCCCAGGCTCATGTGTAGTTGCCTGTCCCCCCGACATGACTGCCTCAGAGAGACCTATGGCATAGCTGATAGATACTCGTTACCATGTGCCTGTACATGAAGACAAATAAACGAGGATTAAGAACAAAAAGCTGGAATTTGTGGTTACCTTTGCTAATAGGTTGTCCACTATAGTCTATAGGATGTTCTTCAAATTTGGAATGTATGCTATAGGTGTTCACAACCCTGTGTTCATGACATGTTAATTCTTTTTGAAAACCAAGTGTTCCTAGTGTTATATGTCCTGTATACTACAATACATGTATGGGCAAGAGCATGCTATTAGTACAATAGTGCAAGTCAGATATGATGCACATGTTGGAAAAATCAAAAATGCATTATTTTTCAGAAAAGCACCAACACATACAGAGGCCCAAACTTATTTTAACCTATCCAAAAGTTAAGCAGAAGCATTTATTAAACCTGTCAAAAAGCGATGATTTTCCATTCCTAGACAGTATTACCGGCATATCTAGCTGAAGTTGATTAATTTGATCCTGGAGGTGTTCCATTTTCACACCATTTTCACACCAATTTTCGAGGCCATGCTGTACCAATAAACAAATAAGTATGGGGTTATGCTGTTCCATTTGTCGCAAAATTCAATCCGGACATTATCATTTTTTGCCGGTAATAAATAATAATCTGCCCCGGATTTTTCTGATGTTGCCCCGGATTTATTCTTGTGTTGCCCCGGATTTATTCACCACTACCCCGGATATTTGAGCCTGATGTTACTTAAAACAACAGAATATATGCTGTATCTAACTGATCTATATTATCACTTATCTTATCAATTACTATATGGCAACAAGACTGAGTGCAAAGCACTATAATGGCTGTATTTCACTATAATGGCTGTATAATGGCTGTATTTTTACTGACAGTGAATTCATTGCGAGTTTACAAAGGAGTCACTGTAACAGAGGGAACTTATAGGAATTTGCAAGCTTTGAATAATATCCATAACTTGGTTTTTCAAGTTTCAGCACTAGCTTGCCACTCTGCTCTAATGTTCTCTCTGATATTGTTCTGAACTTGAGCACAGTCAAAAACTCAAAAATCCATATAGAGCCCAGTTTGATATGATGTAGATGTAGTAATTTAAAAGTACAGTTACTGGATTTACTTTGAAATGTGGATTATTACTGTTGCATAATTCAGAATTGTATCTATTTGAGTACTCGCAAGCACTTAGGCTCTTGGCTCATTTATAGTAGCTTTAAAGTTCAAAATATTAGGAAAGTAAGAAGAATGAAATCCCAGCCACTTTCAAATAATACCCTCCTAATTCTGACAGATCTTTTATGGGCAGTAATACCACAAGTACTCAACTTCCAAATTTTGAGCCGGTAGCTTTTGCCAGTCAATTTCTGGGGTGTGCCCAATACACAGTAGATCCAGTATTGACATTTTTACATACAATATTGACATTTTCATACTTGGTCTTTTGGAAATCTTGCATATGAAAAATTTGTTCAAATCATTATCAATCTGTTACTAGACCACATTTACAATGAGGATTGATGTGGGCCTTCCATTCAAAAGGATTTCAAGTGGATTTGTAAAACACTTAGGTTCCCGGCTCATTTATAATGACTTTTAAAGTTCAAAATATTAGGAAAGTAAGAAGAACGAAATCCCAGCCACTTTCAAATAATACCCTCCTAATTCTGACAGATTTTTTATGGACAGTAATGGCACAAGTACTCGACTTCCAAATTTTGAGCCTGTAGCTTTTGCCAGTCAATTTCTGGGGTGTGCCCAATACATGGTAGATCAATATTGACATTTTCACAGATTCAGTATCAATTTTATCTAACTCTAGATTTGTTTCAACCATTGTGTCATTGAACTCTACTGTTAGAAAACTATTGACAACTGAATCTCAACTTCACACCAATATCAGGTTCATGGATTATATCTCAATATACAATATCATTGTAAATGAATATCTAGGATGGCTTTGAAATTTTGAAACAGCTATTTTCCTGGACTCAATTAGGTTCCTAGATGTCCTGTCTGCAATATCTAAGTCCCCTGTATACTACTACACAAAGTACACTCCATTCTTTACTAGGCATCACTTGACATCTAAGCTCCAAATGTTCAAGATAATTATTCTGAAGCCAGAGAACGATTATTATACTGTAGTATGGGTCCTCGAAGGCTTGAAAGGTGTTATAAAATTCCTTGTGTTTGTATTGATTGCGATTTTCAAGGGTAAATTTATGTGTTAGTTTTGCACATAAAAAAATGATGGAGATTTAGATCAATCTAAAAGGTGAGGCAGCTAACATCAAGTTTCTGTAGAAATACCTGAGAACATCTTTTCCCACTGTTTTTACATTCCCACAAGTACTTCTGCACCAAAATGCTGCTGTCAAATTACATACTCACTTCAAAAATGATATGCATTTCATCAGATATTAATAAAATCTATGGAATATTGTTCAAACAATGCCTCATGGAATACTGTATTATGGATTTTTGGGGTCTTGAAAGGCCTTATATCAACTGCTATTCTCAAGAGTAAATTTATTTTTGAGTTTTGCGCAGAAAGGAATGATGGAGAATTGGATCAAATCTAGAGGGTTGGGTAGCTAACATTAAGGCTCAGTAGAAATGCTTGGGGATACCTGTTCCAGTTGTCTTTACACTCATACAAGTACTTGTGCACCAAAATGCTGCTGTCTACATACCCACCTCAAAAATTATGTGTGTTTCATCAGATATTCATAAAATCCATGGAATATTGTAAATAATCCCTCATGTAATACTGTATTATGGGTCTTTGGTGTCTTGGGGGCCTTAGTCAGTTTCTTGTGTCTGTATTAATTGCTATTCTCAAGAGTTAATTTGTGTTTCAATTTTGAAATGATGGAGAATTAGATTGATCTAGAGGGTGGGGCAGCTAACATCAAGGTTCTGTAGAAATACCTGACAATATCTTTTCTAGTTGTCTTTACACTCATACTATTATCTCTGTAACAAAATGCTGCTCTCAAATTATATAACCCACTTCACAAGTCATGTACATTCATCAGATATTGAATATCATAAAATCCATTGTTAAAACAATGCCTCATAGAATACTGTATCATGAGTCTTTGGTGTCTTGAAAGGTCTTATTCGGTTTCTTGTGTCTGCATTCATTAATATTCTCAAGACTAAATTTATGTTTTAGTTTTGCACAGAAAGGAAATTGGAGAATTAGATCAATCTAGAGGACGGGGCAGCTAACATTAAGGCTCTGTAGAAATGCCTGACAATACCTTTTCCAGTTGTCTTCACACTCATACAAGTACTTAAGCCACAAAATGCTGCTGTCAGATTACATACCCACTTCAAAAATTAAATGGATTTCATCAGATATTCATAAAATCCATGAAATATTGTTGAAACAATACCTCATATAATACTGTATTATGGGTCTTTGGTGTCTTGAAAGGTCTTAGTATTAGTCATTTTCTTGTGTCTGCATCAATTGCCATTCTCAAAGGTAAACTTATTTTTGTTTTGCACAGAAAGGAATGATAAAGAGTTAGATCAATCTAGTGGGTGGGGCAGCTAACATTAAGGCTCTGTAGAAATGCCTGACAATACCTTTTCCAGTTGTCTTCACACTCATACAAGTACTTGTGCACCAAAATGCTGCTGTCAAATTACACACCCCACTTCAAAAATTATGTACATTTCATCAAATATTCATAAAATCTACGAAATATTGTTAAAACAATGTCTCGGAATGCTATAATCATAAGTTTTCAAGGCCTTAAAATAATTAGATCAATCTCAAATTTCATTAAAAGTACTAAAAGTGATCACTATTTAAAATTTCATCTATAATCATTTTATCTGCAATCAATTTAGGTTGGATGCATTGAAGATCCCCCTTTCAACATGTCAATACAACTTACTGCCCATTACCATGCAGAAGCACAATAGCAACACCACAAAAATCAAAATAACCAACAGCAGATTTACTTGTAGTCTCTTTAATAGCTGTGAGTGTTTTTTTTTCGCGGTTGACTTGGTGACAAAGATAATATCTTTGGGCATATCACTATCATATAGTCCAAAAGACTGGAGCATGCTTTTTTATAGGTTGATATTGATATGCTTTAACACTTATGGAAGAATTGTGGGTACCTGTATCTTGAAGAATATTTAGGGATGCATGCATATATAGAGCGACATCACAAGTTACATCTCAAATCATTCAGAAAAGAAATAATTCAAATTGAGTATACTAAGATTTCATAAATCAAAAGATGAACATCATGGGTACCTATAATGATGGAATTTGGGCCACTGCAAGTGGAAGGAATGATGCTGGTTATGAAGGTCATTGGCTCTTACTAGCAAAAGTTGAAGCCCTCCCTCTGGTCTGAACAAAACTACATCAAAAATGATGCAAATGGAGATCTTATAGATTAAAAGATAGCCACAAACTAGATACCAATTTTAATGATAGACAAGTATCTTTGGCTGTGCCAGTTCTGGCCAACACAGTAAAATTTTGTAGGGAGTAAATCACTGGATGGTCTCGATAAGACTTAAGTACTACAAGAATGGAAGCTATTAACTCAAACAGCCCCCCCCCAAAAAAAAACGAGCTTCCAAGCTCATCAAAATATGTCCTTAAACTTAGATGTTTCCTTCCTAGTTCATGTGGCCTACGTATTCACATTGGAACAGGTTGACATTGGTTACCACATGACAGTTTCTGTTTGGGCCATCAACAGTCTGCATACATAGCCAGCTTGGTAGGGCACAGCCAGGCATGGGAACATAGGGCCTCAAAGACCCATCCAGCTCACTGTGAAGGTATGCTGCAATTAGGAGGCCCTTTAGGGACTCGTCCTTGCTTATCCTGGGCTCACGGGCAGTGGCTGTGCCGTACTAGATGCTATCCCCTTTAGGCATCCGGTCCGGTACATACCTCATTATCGGTTGGCCTCGTATCTGCCACACGAAGCGATGGCCTCCTTCTTTGATATTACAACATTACGAGCCCGACTGAAGGGAGGGATTCATCTCAACCCAATTGTTCAGCTGAAGGCCCATTTGGTATATCACAGTCCCATGAATATTGTGGCATCCGATTTCCTAATTGGCCTCGCATATGCCACGCAAAAGTGACGGCCTCTCTTTCTACAAAGTACATTGCCGGTAGTTTTAGTCATCTCGGCCCCCTGCCGAGAGTGTGCCGTTGCTATTATTCAGGGCATACACCATTCATGATAATCCGGGGGCTCTAAATTTGCCAACGTCCGGGTGGCTTTGTAGATATCCGGGGGAAACATTTTTGTATATCCGGGGGCAGTGTTTATAAATCCGGGGGGATTTAATTTTGCGACGTTTGGGACAGCATATGGGGTAGGCCCATACATAATGTTCTAATACTGGTGGGGTCAAGCTTGGGTGGGGTTTGAGGGTAATGTATAAATACACCCCGGGGTTTCTGGTGGCATATTCGTTTCATTAGCTAGGGGGGTCTTGAGGTAATATATGAATACCTCCTGGGTTTCATGGCTGTATGTCTATACAGGTATTTAATAGGTTTTCGAGGCTAAACATATAAATACATTCTGGGGTCCACAGCTGAAAATCCATTTAGAAAGTCGTCACTCTTTTTTGAGGCTAGATACATAAATACATCCTGGGGTCCACAGCTGAAAACCCATTAGGTGGTGTTTGGAGGGTGATATATTAATACCTCCTGGGGTTTATGGCTGCATTTTATGGCTGCATGTCCATATAGGCAGTCACATCAGGAAAAGGTCACCTCAGCCAGGGAATGCTTAATGACTGCCAAGTGACTACAATGGCATCCTTGGGAATCAAAGCCTGCCAGGTTGACCATGGCCAACCCTTCTTTGGACTTAAAAACAATGGCCCTCTTCAGCTGCCATAGTCAGTCAATGGTCATTTGATATCTGTCCAGAATTTGTCTCTTGGGCATGTTCATACTGACTCATGACTCCCAAAAACAGTCTGAGGACAGTCTATTTAAAATTTTAGGACATCCAAGACAACTCCAGGGCAACCCTTTGACAGTCCTGGGCAACCCTTTGACAGTCCTGGGCAACCCTTTGACAGTCCTGGGCAACCCTTTGACAGTCCTGGGCAACCCTTTTGACAGTCCTGGGCAACCCTTTGACAGTCCTGGGCAACCCTTTGACAGTCCTGGGCAACCCTTTGACAGTCCTGGGCAACCCTTTGACAGTCCTAGGGCACCCATTGATAGTCCCAGGACAACCTCTTGACAGTCTCAGGACAACATAATCACAGTTTCAGAACAGCTATTAGATAGCATTTTCTCTCAGTGGACAATAGGGATTTCATGGAAATAACATGATTATTCAGTGTGTAAGGATCAAAAAGTAGGTATAGGTAAATGTAAGCATAATTCTGATTGTGAAAGCAACAAATAGCAAAAATTCAAAACAACCAACAGCTGACTTATAGCAGTTAGGACAAGCCACCTTGTGTCGTCAGAATCGCCACTCTACAAGAGAGGAGAAATGTCCGAAAACTTACTGGAATAACGAATGCCATATCCGAAACTACACCCACTGCCTTGCATAGCGTCTCATAGCCCCCCTCTGACAACAAGAACGAGCATTGGGTTTGTGGCTAACCCAGACGAGGGGTACAACTCAATAAAGAGACTGTCAAAGCAGGTCTGTTTCTCGAGTACACAGAATCCAAGGCAACGTTGAGTTGTCGATACTGACACCACAAGTACATGAAACCGTAGACATGGTGTAACAGTTAAAACCCGCGTAGTTTGCATTGGGTCTAGATGGGTATGTTATGGTCAAATGTCTATTATACCACCACTTTTCCAACTCTAATCATGTCCTCTATGACCTACTACGTCCCGAGTATGAAACTCACAATAAGGAAGCTTAGATGTATGGTTACCTTCAAAGTTGTACATAGCGTTCGAGATATACCAACCGAGCGAATCATTTTCCAAAATTTGGAGTTTGTAAGTGTGCCGACGCAGAACAAAGAGATGCAGAGAGAAGTAGGGATGGCAGTACCGGTTTCGATTTTTTTTGTCGTGACGTTCCCATTGCGCTTCGGTCCCTGGGCGATCATCGTTACGGCTCGGAGTCGAGCTCTCCCCGTTCTTTGGGTCCTTCCCCCGACGAAGCGGGTTTCGCAGACACGAACCACTATGCAACTGCAACAAGAGGTCCCGAGTAAGGAGAGGCGGCGGAAGACTTAGGAGACGAAGACGCCGCTCGCCTCGTTTCCGAAGAGAGTTCTAACCAGGCGGAGCTTTGCACTTCTTCCGTTTCGTTTGGAGTCACCGCCAACCGCGCGGTGAGTGGTGAGCTGGCGGTGAATGGAGATTGCTAATGCAACGTTGCGAACTTCTCGCACGGTTCTTTGTTTTCCCGCACTTCCAACGTCGACTCCAGCACCGACTGAGTCTTCCATACGAATAGATGCCGCAACAAAGAATAAGACGACTTCTTGGATTTGAACTTGTCTGAGAGGCAATGGAAGTTGCTTTTCACCATTCGGGCAGTGAATTGCCGGGACGCCACGATGACTCTTACAAGACGACATCCTTTTCCATCCTTTTTCCGGTAGGTTGGTCCACTACTATGCCTGCTCCTCCGATACCAATGGCTGAAGTACGCACCACGAGGTTGAGATTTCGTCGGTTTTTCCTGGTGAGCGGGGTTACGTCAACTGCTGCTGCCACTTCCATTCGCAACATATCGGGCCTCAGGATTAGAGTTGCAACGCTATCTAGTGTGCCAGTTTTACCTGTAGCTGCCGCCGTTTCCGTTAGCGTTGTTTCCGCGCCTGCATCGATGCCTGCTTCTCTCGCTGCTACCTTCGAGACTACCCCTACTTTCACTCCTACCCGTTTCACTGCAGCCCGGTCACCCACCGCTACAACTTAAACTTCTTCCTCGTCCATACAGACGCAAAGACGGATGCTTATCGATTATTGCGGCGAGTACAACGTCTACCAACACCTTCAGCAGTTCGGGAGGCGTTTCCGTCCACCATTCTTTCGCGCACGTTCCTTCTACGGGCGTTTCCATTGCGACAGCCTGAAGTTCGGACCCTCGGACCCCAACCGACGGAAACGATTCCTCTGACGTGCTTACCCCCGCACATAGGCATTGGGAAAAGGGTTGCGATGCCTTCAAACCTCGCTGTAACGACGTCGACAACGGCGCTCGGTCCTGTCTAGTAAACGTCGGCGGGAACTTCTGAAATCTGTCCTAGTTAAACGCTCCTTTGAGAACTACTTTATACGCCCATTGCAGAGGAAGAGTCTAATGGAGTCTACGATTACGATCAAGTTATCCAATTGATATGATAGCCGCGACAGGCTATAGTATAGTTCGCGTGTGGGCATTGGAATAGGAGTCGAAGAAACCCGAGTGGTCATACTCGGTACTTGCTTGCCACGCGTACGAAAACTTAGTCAGGGAGCTGGAGTTAGACTTAGATGACATCGAACACAAGTACCCGACCGAAGCATGACTGGCCGCAATAGTGGTACCTCCCGACCTATATCTCCATTGACCGAAAAAAGATGGATGGAAATGTACTTAGACGAATATTGTATGGATCTTAGCATGGCAATTACCCCTGCGAGGAATAGTTTCGGGCCAGGACACAGTTTACGAACACCGGAAGTACATATGCAGCGAAAGGTTTCTTCTACGAGGCGAAAATCGAATAAATTTCCTTCGATTATGGCAAGGGTAACTCGAAGACCGAAACGAATGATGTTGCCACCCAATGGCAGTTCAATAGAAAGCAAGTTTGAATATTATGCAAAACGTCAACAGAGTACATGAACGACTCGTACGTTGAAACGTACACCCCAGTTCATTTGTTAGCTGCGAGACCATGAGAAGCTTGTTACAACCCGCTCTCATACAAATAAGCTCAAGGAAAGACGATACAGAGTATAGTGGGGGGGACTAAAATCTATACAAAGGTAGGACAGATGGGAGTTCCTGTACCGTGTCTTAAGAGGTTTAATGTACGCATTTCACTGGTTCTTGGAAACCTTTGTTCAAGTCATACAACTAAGAAAAGGACCTGAGGTACAAGGAAGATATTTTGTTGAGGTATCCTTTTGGTGACGCCCTTGGCACAGCTTTCTGCAGATGTTAATATCAGTTGACCTTCGACAACGACGCCTGTACGGGCTCATACTGAGGCTCCTTTACGTTCTACGGCTTTACCTACCGCTACTACTCGTCCTCTTGCTCCTCCTAGGACCTGGTCACTCGTTCTTCTTACGACCCTTCTTCCCGGCGCGGTAGTTTAGATTTATCTTCTCCCACCTAAAGCGAGTAACAACACTCACATCGAAATAAATTG
>ML179695.1:44756-54935 GCA_004369135.1 Dendrothele bispora CBS 962.96
TGATGCTCGCAGTATTGACATTGACAGTCATAGATGGGGTGTTGGACTGTCTCCATCATCATCTTCATTTAAGAGCTCCAATAGGCATGCCTTAAATGATTCTTGCCACTTTGTGTAGCTGATCCTCCCTTGTTTCCTTGTCCAGATGTCAATGAAGTGTTAGACGTAGAGTTTTTAAAGGCAGGCCTCTTCCCTTCATTTCCAGGTTTGTCCCAACAGTCATTGGTGTAATGTGTTGTTGATTTTGCCTTATAGCCTTTTCCAGCGCATATCTGACAATATCTTTTCTTGTTGGTCTCCTGAGAGTTAGCCTGTGTATTTTTGCCCTTATTTTCTCTTTTTTCGCCTCGTCTATCTCCATTGCATTGGGATCTGAATCATTGCCTTTCTTGCCATTACCAAAGATCACACTCTTAGCCTTTTCAGGGTGCAAAGCTTTATAGGCTTTTAGAAGAAGTTCAAGATAATCTTCCCAGTTTGTTGGCATGGTATCACTGACTTCATACATCACAAGTGAATTTCTCAACTCCTGAGGTATGACATCACGTAGTTTGTCAATGTGAAGACCATCCTGATAGTCAAGAATGCGAGCCAATGTACAATATTGCTCAGCATACTTGATAAAGTCTTGCTAGCCAACCCCTTGTTTGACCAGAGTGCTGTGATTTCATCCTTTGCTCCTTCTGCTCATCATCACGCATGCCATTTAGGCATCTGGCATTAACTCGGAGACAAACTCGAGCCATGTCCGAACCAACAGCTTGACCAAGACGTACTATAATCATAGTACGACTTCATAGAAACGGTACCACGCGAAATTGTAGGTCTTTGCCAGTGCAGTGACAATCCTATGAGTTGTTTTATAGAAGGAACATGGAGTCCAGGAAAAGAATCAACATACTGAACTTGTTTCCAAAGGTTCTTGGTCACTTTACGCATGTAATTTGGAGAATTCTGTGCCATGTCCTTGAGGGTAGACAGGATGGAAACATATCTAAAATCAGGGGGGGTGATATGAGACATAGCAGAAAGGAACTCGAATAAACATACTCTCGCCCAACATTGTTCGAAGAGTACCAGAGCGTCGATTGTTTACTTGACCCCACATGCAAAGTTGCATGCTCAGCAAGTACATGAGACAACTGCAAAACGTATTATAAGTTTGAACGAAAGATAACTTGACGGTAACCCACCGTTGTAGTAAGCAAAGCCAGAAGCTCAATGGGAACGGTATTAGCTTCCTTTAAATAAGCTAAAAGCGGAGCATCTTCTTTGGAAAGCGACGTATACATGAAGGCCACAAGCATTTGACACAGGACCGGGCTTTGATAAGGAGCGTCCCCATTAACGGTACGATTCTAGGTATGTTATAAGCAGATTCATGTAAAGGTAGGTAGAAAAAAGCCAGTTACCTCTATATCCAGCCCTCCATGGTGATAACGCCGGTCAGTACGAAGCCAGCCCATGAACACAAGCTACAGTAGATTCAGATTGAGGTCGAGGGACTGATTCAAAAGCATGCGCACCGTTCGTTCATGGCTCATACTGGTGAGCCCAAAGAAGCTGAGGATAAGGTTACGGGTGTGCGCTTGATATGATATCGGACAGCGCCGATAGTATAGTTAACCTATTGAACTAGCATTAGCATCTGAGGTAATCTGAGAAGGAGACGTTACCCGCATATTTCATCAAGAGTTTCCTCGCAAATTGATCCTGTCTAAAGTCTTCAAGGCGGCTGCAAATGATCTGTCCTGGCTCGCGGCAACAGCTGCAGCAATGTCGCTCCAAACTTCCGTAGCGTTGGAAAAAGGGTTACGGATACACGCCCCCATTCGTGCAGTCTCCTTAGCAAAGGCAGCCAACCCCAGGCTCCCAGGCTTGAAGTCCGACAGCGTTACCTTTGCGGGCATCTTCCTTGCACGCGCTTTCTTACCACCTGCCTTTGCGGAGGGCTTGACGACTTCCACAACCATCTGCAACATGAGCGGCGTTATTAGCTATTCGTAGGCAGAAACGCAGACATACCTGCTCCTTCTTCAAATTCAACATCGCCACACCACTGGCCCGACGTCACTTTGCCCATCCTCACTTTCATCCCCATCAGAGCTTCCATCGTCGCTCTAACAGTTGGAGCGAAGCAACGTCAAGAGCCTGAGTGCAATTGACCAGTTGAGTGTCAATGCACACTATGATTGATCTTGAACGTCTGAGATTAGGACTCCGGGCTATACAACGCTTACCTTCACCGTCGTCGTCAACTGCATTGGGGCAAGTGGTCCTTTTTGGCTGCTTTAGAGTTGGAGCACCACGCATGAAGTCGGTAACCATAGCCTCCTCGTCCGTATCATCACCTGGTTGGATGGCCTTTTTCCTACCTTTTCCTACAGCAGAACATTCTCAGTAGCACCGCAGGGCCGTTAAGTGACGGGCTTACCACTTTTCACTGAAGCAAAAGAAGAGGCTCAGTTCAGCATTGTCTAGGTTCTTCAGCAGAATAAGAAACAACCCCATAGATAAGCATACCTACTGACTCCAGCCACGGTACAGCTCAGCTGACCAATACCGTAACGCCCTTTACAGTATTCTATAGACAAGCTCTTCAAGCGTTGCAAAGTAGATCGTTAGAGGTAACTAGCGGTCCAGTGGTCAGTGGCGCGCCAAACGCCACTAAGGCTAGAATTGCATATCTTCAAATATAGAAGAAGACAAGATATTGAGAGAACACATGGCACAAAGAATAGCCGTAAGACTAGAAAATCTGTCACAGGATTCAGAAGGCGGCGGAGAGGAATGAGCCCTGGAGAACAACGTCAACGTATCACCAAGCACAGACACTTTGGGCGAAGCAGCCCCCTTCCTGGGTTTCTTGCCCCTCTCGAGCTGAGGCTCGGCATTGCTACTAGCGGGTCCCTGGCTTCGCGTTACCCTTGCAGTGCTGTTTTTTTTAGCTTTGGCCATGACGGTAGGGATGAAGAGAGACGTAGAGAAACAAGACGCAGCCGTGTGAATGTTTGAGGTTTAAAACCTTTTACTAAGCGAGCCAACCATATAGAGCTTGCGATACATGTTGAAACTTCCATTGGTATGTAGATTCGAAGGAATAACACTCAAAGTATGAGCCCTGCATCATCCAGTATCTCCTGTACTAATCTCAACCTTTTCACCACCATATTATCTGTAAACTGGTATTGTATGGGTAGATCTGGGTTACGTTTGATGCGCCCAAAATTGACAATGTGGTACAGATGCCAAAGTACATGAACACCACAGTCATAGCTGTTGAGTTGCAACGGAACCTAAGACACATGAGCTCTTTGTCTGGACGAAACTGTCAGAGAAAATACCTCAACATGTGGGGAGCAGACCCAATCGGTGTTTGGGTTACGAGCAAGAACAACAGTCTCCCCCCGATACTCTGCGATACGTTCCGTCACCCACATCAAAGCCTATACCGTAAGCAATAAGGTCATTCAAAAGCCTGTAAAGAGGAGAGAACATCTCACCGCTAAGACTGCTGTGTGCTTTTTCTGTCGTAAAGGTTTGTCTTGGTTTGCACGGAAGGTTGGAGCCCAGCTATCCAGTATCTCGATAGTGCGTTGCTCAAAGTCGATACTGGCGCAATACCAATGGGCTTCTTCGGCGTTGTGTATTGGAACGAAAACCTTTGACCACCTAGTTACGTTGAGGTCTTTCTACAGCCTAGCGTAAGAAACTTTCTGCGAGTGTAGAATACGAACGCACCTCCTTCTTTCGAATTGATCTTTTGAGGTCGTTGGCAACCTTGCTGTTATTATCAAAGGTGCTCCTAGGTTTAGAGCAAGCGGTATCGTCGAAGAGAAATTTGTTAGCCCAGTACGTGCCAAGGCCTAACGTGTCGGAGTCGGAACACCACTTGTCGATGAAAAAGCTGATGGTTTCACCATTCAGCCAACGTGCGGGGGACAGAGTTTGTAAATCCGAATAGCGGATAAAGTCGAAGCGGTGTTTGAAGCTTGACTTGTGCGAAGCTGCCTGAAAACAACCATTAGGCATGCGGAACAGCTAGAACATGGCTGAAGACTCACCTTGGCAATCAGATGCTTAAGTACCACAACCGTCGCCTCAGGTGCCTGCTCTGAAAGCTCCCATACGCCCGCTTGAACCCGGTCACACTCGTTTCGAAGCAGTTGCTGTATCAAAGAAAGGTTCTGAAAAACCCGGTGCAAACCGGTGTCAACCAGACAATGGTGCCCAGACAGATCCTTGAATACAGAACATAGCCTAGGGAGTGGAATTAAGTTCTCCAACGCCAGAAGGATAGATCTGTACAGCCGCGTTTGCTCTTTGTAACTCCCGACAGATAAAGAGGTTTGCGGCGAGGTGGAAATTTGATCGGAGAAAAAATCATTTGTTTCCAGAGGAGACATCCGCTGTGCGTGGTGAAGAGTGTAGCTAGGTACCACGGCGGTAAGGGAGGAGACGATGGCCACGACTGCATTGATAATTTGGCTCATGCAAGCCGGTAGACTTGGGAAGTCTTTTATGGACTCCGTTTCGCAGTTGACGTGCAACGTTTGAGTGGTGTTAAAGCTAAGAAGAACGATATAGACGAGTGTTCTGAGAGATCTGAGATAAACAGAAACTTACGGAAAGGCCTGCATTGCGGAAGTTAAGGCTGCGTATGATGACAAATCAAAGACGGCGTTACTCAAATAAAAGACACGTCCTGCCATCGTTGCTTAATGAAAATAAGGAGGAGCGATTCTCATGAACGGTCTATTGCAGTATTAGAAGGCTATGCAACAGGAAGGGTAGCAATGGTATCGAAGGTATTGTAAAGCAACTACTGTTTCTGGGTTCTCAAGTCCGTCCATTTTGAAAACATGTTCACCCCGTCTCTCCACCGCTTTTGCCGGTCCTCCTCCCGTTTTGCGCGCTGTTCTGGAGCGGCAGTGGCCTCGAAATCAGCATCGGACTGGAACCCGTTGTATACCCAGCGAAACAGTGCTGCGGCGGAGTACTGAACGAAGGAATAGCGAAATTCACCATCTTGAATGGGCGTGTTGGAGTGGGTAAGCAATGCTGAAGGGATCAAGATGGTGGAACCAGGAGGGAAGCGGATGATGAGGTTCAAATCCCATAGAATGAGATGGCCACCCTTATCAGGATCAAACCGTCCCAAAGCAGTGATAGCACACCAACCAAACGAAAGGTTTGCGCTATCGGTGTGGGGGTGAGAAACGGTGACAGGACCAAAATTGACGGTGTAGGAAGCGAAAACTGAATCTGAAAAAAGAGAGCACAGACTAGGGTCCCAGCCCCGCAGCTTTTGCATGCAGCCCCAGTAATATGCATGTGTCTCCGGTGCATAGGCTTGAAATATGCCTGAATAGTATCTCAGCGTTTAGTCCCCAGGAAACAGATGTGAAAGTTATTTACAGTTTGCGAAGCCCACCAAGCTCTGGAAGCATTGGAGCATCAACAGACCTGTCAAACGCGCTAGAGCTGTGGCGCTTGGTTGGTGAACATTGCTCGGCTTCTATGAGGTGTGTTAGATGCTGTCTGAATAGCCCTAGCAGCCTTACCTTGCGACCACCGCCGTGGCCAAAACCAAACTCTGCAGAGGGGAATTTGCCTCGGGTGCTGTTCTTGGGCCTGATCTGCCCCCGAGTCTGCTCTATTTCCTCAGCTGCACGCTTCATAAGTGCGTCCCAGTTATCACCCTTAGGCCGGCCTGCAAAGACAGCAACGACGCGGTCCTGGGAGTCGACAATCGGGCGGCAGGTCCTAGAAATGCAGAGGGGCTGAGAAGAGCTGAGAAAACCACCGGTGAGCAGAAACGCACTCTCCATCCCAGTTATATAGCGTCATTTTCCTCTTTTGGCAACCTCCTCTGCTGTGAAAGGCAGAGGCTCTGCGGCTTGGGCTCTTGCGCCTGTCCAGCCGCTGCTTCCAACTAGAGCCTGGGTTAAAGTCAGGAACAGCGAGCGGTTCGGCTAGTTTGACGCTTTGTATGCAACGCTCTTCAAGGGGGGAGGGCCATCGCTTTTGCACGGTTCTGCTCGTTTCAAGCCGCTTAGTTTGACAGTTTCAGCAACATCTGGAGTTATTATACTCACCTCCAAGACTGAGCTTGCGGCTGTGAAAGCCTCTCAGGGGCATTTTGTAGTAGCCGCGAGGGGGAGGGGTGCTGCGACCACGGGAGCCAGAGGGCACAGGGACGCGGTGTGTATGCCTGAGAACCAGAGATTGGTGGGAGAGTGCTAAACGGGCAGCGGTCTGGTGGTCGTAAGTCGTTCCATGCACATATTGGGGATACTCCCCAGTCGCCGCGTCAGCATAGCGGTTTAAATATGCTGCCGGGGTTTCTACTCGGCGGTATGGGCCTGGCGCTGGAACTAGGCGGCTGAATGGGTCCATGGTATTGCTCCGTATGTACGACGCGCTCCCCGTCATCGTAGGCGAAAAAACGGTCCGCGTAAGGTCAGGTAGCTGCGTCGGATCCTGGTCAGGTTGGACACCTCTAGGAGGGAGCTGATACGTTCGAAAGTCAAGGTCGTCGCGTTGAACGTGATGTTCTTCAGAGGGAGTTGCCCTGTGTGTTCGCCGGACGTGATCAGTGAACGCCATGTCGGCCGTTAGAGATGGCAACGGGTTACCCATCGGTCGACCCGGATACCGTATTTGCGCGTAATTGAGTTAAATAGTCCTGTCCCATGACCAGTGACTGTACCTGTTGCATACAAGGTACTCTGAGACAAGGTGAACAATGCCCCAGAGGTCAACGGCGTTATAGCCATGTGGTTTTGGCGACAAGGTTGCATTGACAATTGCAAGTCTGTACCTGTTGGTTCTGCGAGAGCAGCACTTGTGCAATGCGACCTTCCATGTAGGTATAGGTTCGTCTACTGAGTTTGTGCCGCGTTTTGTTATATGTCAAGCTAGGCAGTTAACAGATTTTACTGTTTCGTGCGGGGTTGTGTAGATGAGATATGCCCAGTTATTTTCTATTTCTAGAAGTACTTGCAGAAAGTTTGCCCTGGTGAGTTATTAATAGTCTAAAAAATTGTGGCACTACATATTGTAAGGAGAAGGATCAATAATAAAAATATGTTTTTAATGCCAGTTTGTAGAAGCTATTGAACAGATAAAATTTCATTTCTATGACTTCTCCAGAAACTTACTTTTTAAAGATCTGTCAAAGAAATGACTTCAGAGTCAGCAAAAAATACATGTTTGGATGCTTTCTTATACAATTTTTATCTGTAGCTTACTCAATAGTTATTTTCTTACATATATGGACTAGAGCTATGGCTTAAATATAGGACACTAAGTGAGGAGAATGAATGGTTGGTCGTTAAAATATGAGCAAGACAATAATTTATCTGAAGTGATTTTGGCACAAAAAATAAATAACTGTGCAAATAATGGTATTCACAACATGCTCTATAAATCAAAGTTGTAGCAAGGAAAATAACCTTTATCTTGGTATACTGTGCATCAAGGATGAATAAAAAACAAAAAGGATATATGCAAAATGCCCAGAAAAAGGCCTGGAAATAAAGTAGTTTTAACTGTAGCTTGGGAAATTGAGTGCTTGGCTGTTGGAATTTGAGCAAGAAAACAGTTAGTTTTTAGGCAAACAGAAACTGAATAACTGTGCAAATAACAATCACAAGCAAAAATGGGAACCTTCAATTTATACAGTTCATGAAAAATAATAAAGAGTTTTTTGAAAAACATGGTACCTGCAGGTACCCACGGGTAAGTGAAATTTCAAGAACACTGACCCATGACCCATACATGACCTGGATCCGTCAATGATCTGGATCCACGGGTCACTATACCCATGGGTTTTCTAACGGATCAACCCATGGGTACCCATTAAAAGGCATACCCGTTGCCATCTCTATCGGCCGTTGTGCTAACCGAAGTCAGCAGTTGATCCCTTCCATCGCTCTGAACTGTGATACCATGGAAATTTGGCGCCTTGATTGGAGTGGAATATGCCTGGATGCTTGATTGAGCGATAGGCCCTGGGCCAGGAAGCGTTCGAGACGATGTGCTTTGATGGACGTTGGTGAGGGCGAAGTGATAAGCGGCTGCAGGCGGGGGTGCACCTGGACGGATTGCAGGCGGGGGTGCACCTGGACAGATTGCAGGGCCATCAGGAGGGGATATATCACGGCGTCCACGGCGGGTAAGAGCGCTGAGGTCACGGGTGACTTCTTCAATGTGGCTAAGCTGAGGCTCGGGGGAGGGAGGAGGCTCAGAAGAGGGGGTTCTTAAGAACCGTGATCCTGCGAGGTTAGCGACGTGTGCATGGCATCGGACTCGGTGTGGGGCGTACTCGCCAGGCATACCGCGATTAGCCCACTCTGGCAACTGAGCAAACTCTGGATCAGAAGGGTCGATACGGGTGTTGAGATAGGCGTTAGTATGAGCGACGGCATGCTCCTCTTCTTCTTCGTCGGACGCATCACAGTGCGGTGACGTCCGCACGGCATATTCTGATTCAGGATAGTTAGGATAGTTAGGATAGTTATGTGAGTCCGACTCTTCAAGTTCTGATTCGTCGGGTTCCTGCGTGCCACGGTGCGGTGACGTCCGTGCCCGTCGGGACGTCCGCACGGGGGCTGAGAGCGGTTGGCTTGGGGCATACTAGCTATAAAGTAGGTTGGCAGAAAGAAGGAGATTGTAGAGATAGGAGAGATGTGAATCGATAACCCGTTGAGAAAACGGTTCGTGGCAGCACAAACGCCAGTTTCGAACGTTCCGACGGGTTTGGAAGAAAGATGAAGGGCTAGAGCATTATAACTCACCGGTATTGTGCTTGAGATGGGGGTTGAGATGGAGGATTGAGTGTATAAGAACAACGTGTTGCGCATTTGTTTATTACTACTACCATTGTCACATGAACACGCGTCGCTATTTCTTACTATTAGTATGAGTACAAGACAGTGCCTCGCTTCGGCACGCCTTTAAGAAGTTGGAAGGATGGTAAAGAGAGGCTGGAAGCCTGTCGATTGTGTAATACGCAGTACAGAATTTAAAAAAAGAGTATCCTAAAGTTGAGCTTAACACCGATGCCATTACACCTTAAATGTTTAAACCGTTGCCTTCGTCCCAATCAACCGTATGTACCCTATGCATTCAACTCCCGTTTTGTCCCCTCAGTTCGTCGACGAAAGCAATTCGAACGGGTATAAAAATCAGTCGCGTGATCTATAAAGTTGCTAAGATTAACAGTATCAGCAACATCTGTATTATACTCACCTCCAAGTTGAGTCGACTGTACGCCTGCTTTTGACTAGCCGCGAGGGCACCGCGACGGGGGGCCACCGCGACGCTGTGCGTTTGCCTGCCAACCAGAGATTGGTGGGAGAGTGCTAAACGTGGCATTGGTCCGGTGGTCGTAAGTCGTTCCCTGTGCATATTGGGGATACTCCCCTGTCGCCGGGTCAGCATAGCGGTTTAAATATGCTGCCAGGGTTTCTACTCGGCGGTATGGGCCTGGCGCTGGAACTAGGCGGCTGGATGGGTCCATGGTATTGCTCCGTATGTACGGCGTGCTCCCGTTCATCGTAGGCGAAAAAACGGTCCGCGTAAGGTCAGGTAGCAGCGTCGGATCCTGCTCAGGTTGGGCATCTCGAGGAGGGAGCTGATACGTTCGAAAGTCAAAGTCGTCACGTTGAATGTGGTGTTCTTCAGAGGGAGTTGCCCTGTGTGTTCGCCAGACGTGATCAGTGAACAGCATGTCGGTCGTTGTGCTAACCGAAGTCAGCAGTTGATCCCTTCCATCGCTCTGAACTGTGATACCATGGAAATTTGGCGCCTCGATTGGAGTGGAATGTGCCTGGATGCTTGATTGAGCGATAGGCCCTGGGCCAGGAAGCGTTCGAGACAATGTGCTTTGATGGACGTTGGTAAGGGCGAAGCGATGAGCGGCTGCAGGCGGCGCTGCACCTGGACGGATTGCAGGGTCATCAGAACGGCGTATATCACGGCGTCCGCGGCGGGTAAGAGCGCTGAGGTCGCGGGTGACTTCTTCAATGTGGCTAAGCTGAGGCTCGGGGGGGGAGGAATCTGTTAAGAGGCCTCGTGGTGCTGCAAGGTTGAGGCGGCCCTCTTGGGCTCGGAATATGGCGTGGTCGTGAGGCGTACCGCGAGTAGCCCGCTCTGTGAATTGAGTAAAATTTT
>ML179696.1:0-10674 GCA_004369135.1 Dendrothele bispora CBS 962.96
AAGCACGAAAGACCTGTGTTGCGACTGGAACTGACTCATCTGCAACGTGATCAGGTACAGACTCACAGCCCCCAAGTCGACAGCAGTGAGTGCGGAGTGAAATGAGCAAGTTTTAGGCCTTGGAAGATTGGGCCGGAAGATTGCTGGGAAGATTTTGACGCGCGTGAAAAATTTTGGCCGCGCCTTATGTACTGAGAATAGCTGTAATTAGATACAAATTATTATTTGTATACAGGTTATTCCAAGTAATCGTACTCATGTTCTTGCATATACTCGTGGCCGCGAAAAGTGACGGTCCGGTATATTCTCTACCGTATCTAGCTAGGGATTGAGTACATATTTCTGTTTCAAACAAGTTGTAGCATCATTCTATAAATTAATTCTGAGGTTATGATCCACCAAGTAAGATGCTCCGAAGTGACCACCTTCCATAATAGGCAATTTCCAAAAATGCGGTTTTTCCAACTCCACAACCAATTTTTTCCATGAAAATCCGTTAGCTCCATCTGAAAGACAAGCATTGAAAATAGGGGGGTGGAAACTTTTTTCTTGTCAATAGTATTTTTTTTGAAAGAGATATCTGAGAAAGAAAACGGCTAAAAATGACCAAAAACCCCCAAAATCGCCATTTTTGGCCATTTTTAGCCATTTTCTTTCTCAAATATCTCTATCAAAAAAAAATGCTATTAACAAGAGGTAAGCTTCTACCCCCCCATTTTCAATGGTTCTCTTTCAGATGGAGTTAACAGATTTTCCTGGAAAAAATCGGTTGTCGAGTTGGAAAACTGGCATTTTCGAAAATTGCCTATTATGGAAGGCGGATACTTCGGAGCGTCTCACTTTGGACACCGAAAACTCAGGATTAATACATAAATTCATTCTACAACTTGTTTGAAGCAGAAATATGCACTCAATCCCTAGATACGGTAGAAAATATACCGGACCGTCACTTTTCGCGGCCACGAGTACAGTAAATGCTGGTAATCATCCCACATTCCTTGTGCAATACCATCCCGCTGCTGCTCAGCCCTTGTCTTCTCTGTTCTATTTGCGGGACCCTCGGAAAGCTGTCCAATGTCATGAGATGCTGGAGGTACACCAGCCATAGGATCTTGAGCTCCAAGGTAATGCTGCAGATCAGAGCTGTCAATCTTCAGAATGAAGTTATGCACAGCAGCTAGACCAGGGGGAATCGGAGCCTGGACTTCCATAGCATACTTTGGTGTACAGTCGAGAATCTCCCAACGATTTTTGACAACACCAAATACAGTGGGTCAAAAAATTGTCCACATGTTGGGCTATTTTGGAAAGATCATCAAATTGTGAGCCAAATAGGTGTTGTATCAAAAAATGGTGAGTGAGGGATAGAAAGCCCTTTATCTTATCTACATAAATATATTTGGTTGATGTCAATCAGTTGAGAACTCATTGAAATATAATCAATTCAATTTGATGGCTCATGTGGACAATTTTTTGAGGTTCTATTCTTGTATATAATTTCTTGAGTCAAAAGTGATATCATCAGTGGAGCTTTTGCTGTGATGCAATATATATGTCATAATGATGTCATAGGCTCCACCCTAGCTGTATATAACCTCTCTGAAATGACTCAGATCCTATACAACATCATGAGACCCCTCACATCTAGCCAAAAGGATAATGTCCCTGCTCTCCTTGAAACTTTTGCTTCTACCAGGGAGATCTCTCCTCAAACTGGTGCATCCAAGTCTAAAGTTGCTTCTTTGGCCAAAGGCCTGCAGGCCGCCCTAGGAAAATTTCTTCCACTGATGAACATGCAGTTGTTCAACAAATCACCACTGGCAAAGCTACCAATGCTGCTCAAGTGGCCAGAAACATGACTTCCATTATTTCACAACCTGTGACCACTCAAACCATTAGCAATACTCTTCATAGGGCAGGGGCTAATGTCACAAAACAGAAGAAAAAGCCAAAACCCACTCCAGCCCAGAAGAAGGCCCGTTTAGCCTTTGCCTACAAGTATAAGGAATGGACTGTGGAGGACTGGAAAACGGTTATTTGGTCAGATGAGACCAAGATCAATCTTTATGGGTCAGATGGGCAGCAGTATGTGTGGGGAAGAAGGGGAGAATCACTGGGAGAAAGGGGTGTGCAAAAACCTGTGAAGTTTGGAGGAGGAAATATCATGGTATGGGGGTGTATGGGATGGAATGGAGTGGGGAACCTTGTGGAAGTTGAGGGGAGGATGAATGGGCAGCACATTTTGGATGACAATCTTCTGGAAAGCATGGAGGGTTTGGAGTTTGGGAATTATGGGAAAGAGCAGCAGAGAAGTGGATAGAGATTGCAGAGGATGACTGTCAGAAGCTGATCAGGAGCATACCTAGAAGGCTTCATGCAGTTATCAAGGCAAAAGGGGGCATAATAAATACTAGACTGTGTTTTACTATGTACCAGCACAAATGTCAAAAAATTGTCCACATGAGTCGTCAAAATGAATTGATTATATCTCAATGAGTTCTCAACTGATTGACATCAACCAAATATATTTATGTAGATAGCATGAGGGGCTTTCTAGCCCTGACTCATCATTTTTCGATACAACAACTATTTGGCTCACAATTTGATGATCTTTCTAAAATAGCCCAACATGTGGACAATTTTTTGACCCAGTGTATGTGCTCAACAACATTTCGAGCAGAAGCATGCCGCAGATTATATAGCTCTTCCTTGAGGCTCTGAGGTCTTCAATAACAATGAGTACTGACAATCATGTTAAAAAAACTTCCACAGACATACCGCACACCTGCTCGGCCCCATTCAGCAAGATGATAACGTGTGTTACGGTATGGGGTCAAGAGGCTGTCTGAGATACCAAAACCTGCATCGGCAAGATAATATTTACCCTCAGGAATCCGAAAATCTTGTAGACGAGCTTGTTCATACATTTGCGCATCAGCCGGAGATCCGTCGTGTCCACTGACAAAATACTGGAACCGCATATCAAAAGTGCAACAAGCCAGACAATTTTGGCTCAAGAATCCCTTTCGATTTCGTGCAGTGTGATGCTCATGAGCATTTGGAGGACAACAACGAATATGGGTCCATCAATTGCTCCAAGTGCATCCTTGAAGTAAGGCCAGAACTTGGGATTGTTGTGTATGTAGTTATGACATGGATCATTAGAGCCTGGAAGACGGCCATTTTGGCTATAGAAAGAGCCACCCGACACAGTGAATAGAACTTCCTTGAAATATCTATACATGGAATGACTTGAACTCCGGGAGAATAGAAACAAAGGGACACAGGACAGGACACACCTTGTAATTGTTTCATTAGATCTCTGGAACCGTTCACCCAAGTTTCTGACAGAAAGGCCAGTTACACATGCATACAGAAAGATTGCTGCCTTTTCTTGAAGTGTAACATACTGTATCATTTCATTCAATTCGTCGGTCACACGTCACACTCGATTTTCGCAAACACCGCCAATAATTTTTTCTCGATTTTTCCGGTTTTTGGGGATTTCTCGGAAAAATAAAAAAGTCACGTGGGTGACGAATTGAACGAAATGGTACAGTATCGGGAATTCGTCATGCCATGAAGGCGCAGCTCCCATACAAATGCATTAAAAACATGCAATCGCATCCCTAGTTCATTATAAATACGATCCGGGTGCCCTTGGATGAGTTCTTCAACCCATTGACGACCAGTGAGTGCGGATGTGTGGTAAGGTTGTGACCAGTATGCCGGAGTGGAATAAAGTAGCACAATGAGGCTGGTGGTGACAAAGTAGTGATACATCAGTAGTAGAAGTCTTCGAACTCGATTGCGGTCAATATTTGGGTCTAAACGACGTAGCATTAGGGAGGTGAAGACAACAACAGTACAAACGCGCTATAAAGGAAGTGGGCCATCGCTTCGCGTGGCAAGTACGAGGCCATAAGTATCGAAATGACATGCCGGACTCCGGCTCCGCCAAGTCGGCATTAGGCATCAATTCATCACGATAAGAATGTGATAAGATTTGCCTAATGGGAATGTCACAAGGAATGCTAAGCGACGGGGTTTAGTAAAGACGAGTCCTTCCTTCGGTCGGCCTCGTAACTACGTCCACTGGCTGGGCCGTGGGAAATTCACTGGTGGATCGTATCCGAACAGGCTCTAAGCTAAGCCGACGTTACCAAACGGGCCCTTAAACATTTAGGTGGAGATTGGACTACGGGTGACCACCTATATTCTTTTCTAGATATGTCATATAACCCCACCCCTATGTTTGACTTCAATTCCCCAATTTTCTTTTTAATCTTCAAGTTTCATACAATCGGTACCCGAAACAAGAATATGGTATGCCCTATATGGTATGCCCTATAGAATATGCTGGTACCCCTCCCTACGGTGGCAAGCTCTAACAAACACTTACAAGAGTACAGTGGAACGAAAATCAATTTGATACAGTACAAGCCAGTAAGGTCCCCGCCCGCAGTGAGAAAAAAAAACTCCACGAGTGGTAAAAAAGTAAACATTGAAAATGAAATGAAATAAAGTGGTCAGCATTCCCTGGTTAGTGGTCAGAGTTTGAGTTCGGGAAGTGGTCATGTTAAAATAATGGGCTATGTCAGAGTTGTAATGGGCCTGGTCAGAGTTGTAATGGGCCTGGTCAGAGTTTGGAAAATGGTCATGTCAGAGTTATAAATGGGCTATGTTACGAGGCCGACCGAAGGAAGGACTCGTCTTTACTCAACCCAAGCTGCGTAGGTGATCGGGGTTAGACCCATTTGGCATATTGTTGATCTTATCACTGTCGGAGCTAGACCTTTTAGGTATATATTATCATCATCTTTAACTCGGCCTCGTACATGCCGCGCGAAGCGACGGCCCTCTTCCTTCATCAGAGTTGCAAATGGGCCTGGTCAGAGTTTGGAAAATGGCCATGTCAGAGTTATAAATGGGCTATGTCAGAGTTGTAAATGGGCCTGGTCAGAGTTCAGAAAGTGGCCATGTCAGAGTTGTAATGGGGCTTGGTCAGAGTTTGGAAAGTGGTCATGTTAGAGTTGTTATTGGGCCAGGTCAGAGTTCAGAAAGTGGTCATATCAGAGTTGTAAATGGGCTTGTTCAAAGTTGGGAAAGTGGTCATGTCAGAGTGATGAAATGGCTACATCAGACTATGGTGTGGGTTGGGGGTCACTTACCGAGACGATTAGGGCCTGTTCGGCAAGTTGCAACAGACGGAGCGTATACGCCTACGTTCCGTCTATACCTTGACCTAGACGGATCCGGGCCCGAAGCTGATGGTCACACTTATGTCACAACGATGTCATTAAAGTAGTCAACTTATTGTGACCATATCAATAACGGCAGCAATGGCCATTTTGACCCGAGTCCATCTCGGCATCTAATTCACGTGAGATAAGCTACAAGACAGCCCGACCGATTCCTCGGAACTCTGACAACGACCAAGGACCAAGCAAAGCGGCACAAGATGGTCGAGGTACAGAATTATGTAGACAAGTTTGCCCAATGGCGGGGAATGAAGTAAGTATACGGACTGCAATTTCTTGACTCGCGCAGCAGAGACGGCTTCCGCTCCGTCTGTTGCCGAACAGGGCCTTAGTCTATTGTAAAAATAATTTTTAAAAATTAATTCAAGTAGATAAGGCGCGGCCGAAAATTTCTCGCGCGTCAAAAATACGTTTCAATCTTCCAAGCTCAATCTTCCGCAAGCTCTAGTACACTCACTTCTCCATATTTTCTCTCGATTTCTGCAGATATGAACTCCTAGGATTTGTATGCAGGTCCACATGTCAATATTATTATATTTTGTGGAATACTTATTTTCACTCCCTCAGGGGCTTATTTAGTAAAGTCGATGAGATTGATTGCCGGATATAGTAAACATTGAGAGCTGCTCGAATCTTCAAGAATTGATATAAACAAGGGTGCCCGGCCCGGGATATCCGGGACCGGAGGTAGGTAGGTAGGTTCAGCAGTCAAACCCCTTAAATTTTTTTTTGACCCCCTTAGATTTGAGGTCAGGTATGCTCCTCCCAGTGTGAAATACAGTTCTTCAATGATTTATGAGTAGAATAGTATCTTAGAATGTAATTTCACTGCATTTCATGGACTTGAGCCAGGCAAACAGACCAGGTCTAATAAAAAGTGATTTATTTGTCTCCAGTTCAAAAATCCAAATTGGTGAACTGTACTTGACAGTAACCTAAACCTTCATACCTGTTCAGAGAACCCCAATTCTGATCTCTTTAAGTCAAGTCATATAGAAAACTTCAAGAACGGGTGTGTATGAATTGTCAAAGGACAAAAAGGACGATGAACTGATGACAAACTATTTCCAAATTAGGTAATATTCCCACACCCAGGTAGGTAGGTTCGAGCCACTAGGTCCTTAAAATTTTTTCCGACCCCTGGTCATAAATTTTTCGGAGCGGACACCCTTGGATATAAAATACAGTGAAATTAGTGGACAAAACGCTCGGAAGATTGGGCTCAGAACTTTCTGACACGCGTGGAAAAATCCGGCCGCGCCTTATGTACTTGAATGTAAAAGGGCCTCGTAATCACTCAACCGAACGACGAAGGCCGAGGGGGAATTCTGAGTCGTTCACTCCGGCTAGCTGGGTGTTGTGCTGGGCCCCGGCGAGCTCGGAATGTTTCCTTCCGGGCCTATCGTACTTAAAAGTGCCCCGAAACTACATACTTAGGTGTTTTCATGGCTCACTCAGTCTCACCGAATTGTAGGTAAGCATTGTCCCATTCTTAATTAAAAAACTTTGGTTAAGTTTGTTTTGGAAGCGCGGTACCTGCACACACATCATTTTTACAGAGCTCGCCTCAAGCTGGTATTATTGCCGTCGTAATTGGCGTAATATCAGTCACGACATCACTGATTGTGCTGTATTTTGTTGGATGGTGTAGACGACGAAAGGCCAACAGATTATGGGACAATAATCCGATTTAGGTCAGTTATGTAGAATGTCATTTTCCAGGTAAATACTATATTACGGGTCGTAAAAATTACGGACTTACCGTAACCGTACCGTATTTTTTTAATATTTGGACTACTGAACAACTAGGCATTTCTCGGTGTTCACAGATCAAGGGTATATTTCCTTATACATATAGTATGACTGGGGGGTATGGCCGCAAGCGGCGGGGGCCGAACCTTTTTGAGATTAAAATACATCTTAAGAGATGTTCAGCTGTAAAAACCACATTTGTACTGACAAAGTAAGGCAAATTTATACATGAGAGAAGTAGGAAATCAAGAGTCGGAAACTTCAAGTAATATAGCTTTGGAATGAATGTAAGCAGGTATGTTCTATGGAACTCGATGCTGGAAAGAACTATCAATTTGAACTTGTCACATCACCAGAATCTTCTAGAAATACCTGCTGAGGCTTCTGTACAGATTTCGAGGGGCTAAGAGCAACGGCAAGATCCTTCTAAAACAGAGTTAGCAAAAGATAAAGTCATGAGGAAATATATAAGACAGACCTTTCCCAGCGGTGGCGTGAATTCTGCGGGTCGCCCTGCGGACCTGCGGGTCAGTGGCTATGCAAACCTGCGGGCCAGTGGCTGTGCACCTAATACTCGATACTATCGGTACTATACTCGATGGTATTTATAGTGTACCATCACAGTAATGTTCACAGTAAAAAAAATCGAGCCCTGTTTTGAATTTTTACCTAGTTTTAGAATTTATTTTGAGGAATTTCTCCCATGTGGCTGATTACCCGGAGCAGATTCTCACTACATGTGCATTATATGGTGATTGTGGATCATGTGAATGTCCCAGGGATGAGTTGGGAGATTATCCATGCCGCTTCCATAGCCGCAATCACCAAATTGCTGTTGATGCTGTAAAGCTTGTGGGTACCGATGAGTGGATTGAAGCTTGTCGTGAAGCCAATATCAAGCCAGTCCAGCATCCATTCTGGGAGAATTTGCCGTATACAGATATTTTTCGGTCCATTACTCCCGATGTTCTCCATCAGTTATATCAGGGAGTGATGAAGCATCTGATTGGTTGGCTTACTGAAATCTGTGGGGCAGACGAGATTGATGCTCGTGTACGCCGCCTGCCTCTCAATCATGGCATTCGTCATTTTCACAAGGGCATCTCTACTCTATCAAGGGTTACTGGTGCTGAGCATAAACAAATATGTGCTTTGCTTCTTGGACTCATCATAGATTCACCCTCACTATCAGCTCACCAGTCCAAGAAATTAGTTTCTGCCACTCGATCTCTACTTGATTTTTTGTATCTGGCCCGTTGTCCCATTCATAACGACAACACTCTCTTGTTACTTGAAGCGGCATTACAAGATTTCCACGACAACAAATCCATTTTTATCACACTCCATGCTCGTGAACACTTCCATTTCCCGAGACTCCACTCTCTCGCTCATTATGCACAAGCTATTCGGTATTATGGCACAACTGACAACTATAGTACAGAGACAACCGAACGACTTCACATCGATTTCGCCAAAGATGCTTATCGTGCTTCAAACAAGAAGGATGAATATGCTCAGATGACCAAATGGTTGGAGCGTCGGGAAAAAATTATGCACCATTCAAATTATATTGACTGGAGGTGCTCTCAATTTTTGATGGTGAGCAGTCAGAACAATACCTCCAGCTACAGTTTTACTCCCGGACAACGCATCGACTTCCCTGGGTCCCAAAGAACATTGTCCGATTTCCGATGCCTCTACACGCAAAAACTCACCAAATATCCAACTGTGAAAACAATAACTCTCCAGAAATTGGAGGACACGGGCTCAAAGGGCTATGGTGCAGTCAAACTCCGCCACGCCCTCTCATTTTTTATTGCACAGTTCCGGAACCCAACACTGACATCGCACGAGGTTGAAGAGATGTCTCAATTCATATCTCTTCCCTTTACGAGTGTTCCTGTCTGGCATCAAATCAAGTTTGTAAATCCAGAGCTACTGTACCATTTCGATCAATTCGTCTGGTCACAGGTCACAGGCCTAAAAATTGACGAAATTTTTCGGCTGGTCACAGGTCACAGAGGCCATTGACGAAATGATCTGGCTGTGACCTCCAAATTTACCTCTAAAAATGGAAAGCGGCGAAAAATCTCTTGATGACACAGGTCCCATCTGTGATTGACGAAAATTTTATTTCGTCTGGGTGGTCACAGGTCACACCCACTGACGAATTGATCGAAATGGTACAGTATATGGAGACACAACACTTGATGTGATCAAGGCTCGTCCCAGGCAAATGAATTCTGGGAATCAGGTTGTACAAACATCACAGTTTGACACTGCACTTATTCAGACAACCGCAAATAACCCTAACAACGGATATCTAGATGGTCAATAATTTCTCTATCATTCCAATATTTTATTGTCTAATTGTTATGTTTTTGGATACATATACGGCAGGGTCGGAACAGCCGGACGACCGGTAGGAACAAGACACGACCCCATACCAGAGAAGGCCCGTCCCACCAGCACAGTAAGACATACAGTCAGAGATACACTACTGGAGCTGTAGCCGATTTGAAGATTGAGTATAAGTTCGAAATAAAACTGGAAAAAATAGCTGTAGCCAATTTGAACAGTGTAAAGATTGAATATAAGTTTGAAATAAAAAGCAGTAGTTTTAGGTATACAAAAGCAGAATCCGATCAGATGTATAATAAGAAAGTGTTGGCTAACACACAACAGTTTCAAGAAGGCCGCCCCTGTCCATTGAAGGGAGGACTCAGAGGTAAACCTGGAAATAGCGCCTGCGCCGTGATAGATAACTATCCTCGGAGTGCCCTATAGGGTCTTGAGGTAATCCAGGGGCACCGTTCCAGTCGCCCCGAAACGGCACACGAAACGCTCTCGGATCTGGATTCGGCCAGGTCCACCAAAGTCCGGGGAAGAGAAAAGAAAAATGGCAGGGCCCAGATTCCAAAAGCCTTTACAGATGAGCCTATGCCCCCCTGCAATCCAGCTCCATCCTCGAGCTGTTTTTGATGGCCACCGGGTTGACCTGAATCCGAAAGTCTAGTAAATAAGTCAGAGTCCAGGTTCCAAAAGCCTTGCAGACGAGCATATGGCTTATGAACACTGTTCTGTCCTCGTTCAAATTCATAAAAGTTACACTATTTCTTTCGTTTTCTTGCAGTGTGTCTCACCACTTCTTTGTTCTTCTGCTCAACTCCTCCAGTCTATCATCTTCTGCTAACAACTCCTCCAGCAAATTTTCTGATTGAGATTCTCACAATACTTAATTTATTCATATCGTGCCTGGGCCACGCCCGCAACTTCTTGATAGTGCGACATAAGTAGAGGTTGTAAAGACTGAGCTTTCTGGGAGTGTCTGATTCAAAATTTGTCTGCTCCCAGCTTACTACTTGTCACAAACCGTATCAATCCTTTTCCCTCCATCGAGACCCCAGACACAGTACTACTTCACCATCGCACCACCATCACAGAAGCCAGGAGTCAAGGCTGTTCAGATCAGACGATAGAAGCAGAAGCTACCCCGGTTACTACATCTGCTTCTCCCATCACTTACCTTGTTCTTTCCATCGTTCCCTTCCATCAGACAATGCACAGGTTTCCCCATCGATACTCCGTTCCTATGTTACCTTATTCTTCATATCCTTTGTTCTCTACGATATAAGTACCCATAGACACTGTAGGTAGTTCC
>ML179696.1:10699-22101 GCA_004369135.1 Dendrothele bispora CBS 962.96
TTTCAGAAACAGTAGGTCTGCACTAAAGCGAATGTTCAACAGATTTATTTTTTGTTATACAGGGGATCGCATGAACTCTCTAAGATGCGCGATGCATCTCCTATTTTGAATACGTAGCTAAGTACATACATACATACAAACTTCCAGTTCAAGTTTTCCACGAAGTTTAACTTAGTGGACATTTATGCATATCCAGTGGACTAGTACTTTCAGTGCAGTGGCGTTAGATATGAAAAAGCAAGATACGATGATGATCATCAATAGAGTTAGGCAGTGACGCGAGTCTTCCTTTCTCCTAAGATAGCAAGGACCGTATAAAAGCATAAGTGATCAAAACGAATAGAAAGAAAGCTCTCTGTAGAAAGGCGCCCTTAAGAGAAAGACGTGCATAGGGACCGTTGCGGAAGTTCGAAGTCCAAAATAGAGTGTTAAACGAGAAAATAAGCTTGTCTAAGAGAGTATGTTTAAGTTCGACCGGTAAATTCCAAAAAGGATGAACGATTTCTAGGAAAGTTAGGTGTTAGAAGAATGATCATACACAAGACTACTTGAAGACCTAAACCGTCTAAGTTCAAACGAGGCAGTGGAAGAAAAGACGTTATAATACTCCGACTTACTTTTCTCCTGAACAAGAATGATGACATGGCTAGGCTTCCTTTCAAACAACTTCCCTCGCCTATCGGCTCGGGCACAACGACGCCGGCGCTGCAGCACCCAGTAGTGACCGTATGAGCCTAAAGCTAGAATGTAATGATAGGGAAGAGTCCGAAAAGAAATAACAGTTAGAATATCCTCCTCCTCCTCCTCCTTGGCCGTTGTCCCTGGGAAATTCCTATGCCGGCCCAACGCGCGTTGTGCGTTCCGTAATTACGCACGGCACGTCGAAATTGGCGTCACTTCGAACCTATAGTTGGACCCCTCCCAGTGCCAACTCAGCCTGTAGTGGTGCTAGTTTGGGCTTTACAAGTGTATAACTCTGTCATCTGACCTGACTTCATTCTTGGCGTTGCGACATGTTGGATTCACACACTGCTATCATATGAAAATAAATGAGGAAAAGAAATAACTAGAACATGAATGTGACATCAGAGCATAAAATGTCTTTACCCGTTGCCAGAATGCTAGCGCTCGGTAGTGAGAGCACACTTTAGAGACAAAACACTGCACATTGTCCGCACGTGGAAGCAAGTCGTTCTTAACCGGACACTGTACTAAAAGTCCCTGACGCACAGCCGGGCTTTAAAAATCGAACGCCAGTGTTTCAAGTCGTCAAGTCCTCCCGGCACTGAGCACTGACCTGAAAAGAAAACCTAGCCGGCTGCCATATCATTTGACCTCCGCGTCCAACGACACAGACAGAGCAGTTGAGCAAATCTTCCTCTGTACACTAAGAGACGCTTAGGTCTTGCATAGACTACCGAGTGAAGTACCGGCTGTAGGAAAGTATGCCTTAGAAGAGCCAGTTGTTGTCGACGACATTGGAAAGTATGAATGCCTTGGAAGTTCAACCTACTTACGTGAGCGACAACGGACGTGACGGTGTATGTCCTGCATGCACCGGGTGTAGAAAAGTGTGCCTTAGAAGACCTACTTGTTGTGAACGACATAATTGAACGACATAATTGAACGACATAACAACGACATGGTTGAACGACATCGGACATAAGTTCCCTATATTCTTCAGTGCATGTAGGTCCTACAAGTTGGTCAGACTTTTGGTCCTTCAGGGAGTGTTAGTTCAGGTGAGTGAGTCGTGTCTTTCGGGTAAGTGTACACAATTGATCGGTAACTTTACCTTGTAACGGCGTTGGTCGATTTGTTGAAACCTTCACGAGTATTTCAGTTCGGACATATGAAACTATGTTAGACACCAGGGGTTGTACGAAGATGAACCCTCTGCCGACAGAAATCACTCATTACGTGAACCTATTTGTGAGGGAACATAATCCAGATGTATAGAATGTTTTACACTGTAAGTCAGTTACCTGTTGTCATACCACGCCCAAATCCACGTAGTTTTCCAGTTCGTTCCCTCTTGCGACGATCTTATCGGGACGTCCACTATGCCATTCACATCAGTCAAACACAACCACGTTGAGATTTTCAAGTTGTAAACTAGTCGTCGTGACCACCCTAGCTAAACCCTTGTTAGGTTCTATCGGCTGTTGTGAGTACTGTGACCACCAGGTCTCGGTGTTTAATGAAGTTGAGTTTGACTGAAACTGTTGAGCGTACCAGTACTGCGACTCTTGGTCCCTTGGCTACCACCGTAACTCCTGTGGTAACGGTTAATGCTCGACCCGGACATAGGTTGCCTATGTCTCTGTAGGTTAACACGTAGAGTTGTTATGATACCGTCGTAATCGTCTTCTATATACCTCGTCCTATTGGCCTACAAACTAGCATAAAAAGCTCTTACATCTCTGAATTATTATGACTTTATCAATTGTTACGACTACTCATTGGTGAACCGGATTCTAGTTAGGAAGGAGTATAGTAATGAAAAAATTACAAGGTCCATGAAATTTTCGTAATAAGTGTCCAACAATACACCCAGTATGTTGATGGGTCCATCTCCGCTAGGTACGGGATGGTGGGACTTGGTTACGATGACCCTTTACTGTGTGATCGCCAGTAGATAGGCACGAGATACCTAGTTCATGGAAGAAAACAGGAATGAAAGAAGTAACAGGGCTGTAACCACCCCTTGTACAAGAAAATATAAGCTGTTAAATAAGAACCGGCGCAAATTTTCACGAGTAATAATAAAAAGCTACTTCTGTTCCTGCTCGATAACCTCCTCCTCCTCCTCCTCCTCCTCCTCCTCCTCAGATAACCTTTATACGAAACTGATTGGTTGCAAAATAATATGCGAATTATATCCAGAATATAATGAAGTCATTTCTTGGACGAATGACAACTCCGTCTGCGACTCGTTTTGTACTCGAACGACCACCATCGCATACCACCACAATGGCAGAAAAAACAAAAGTACTCATAACTGGTATCACCGGTACGTTTTTTGCTTCATTGCCCTCATAAAAGTCTTATCTTGCATGTAGGTTACATCGGGGGTAGCATCTTTTGTCGTCTGATGCAGAGACCCGACTTTTCTTCTTTCGACTTTCGTGCGATCGTGCGCTCGGCGGAGAAGGGCGAGAAACTGAAAGCATTTGGCGTCACGCCGATCATCGGTTCTCATTCTGACATTCCGCTCATGTCGAAAGCGGTATCCGAAGTCGACATGGTTATCGCAACGGCAGACTGCGACGATCTTCAAGCTGCTGAGGGGACATTGCAGGGACTTAAGAAGAGGTTCCAAGACACTGGGAAGAAACCCATCTTCATCAATACGGTAAGGTGGTTCCTGGCTGACTGATATGTTAACTTTTCTTCGGAATCAGCTGACTAGCGATGGAAAAAATCTAGTCCGGCACAGGTGTTCTTACTGATAATGCGGCTGGAATGTACCCTGGTGAAGTCATCTACGACGACGCGAACCCGGATCAGATCGAAACCCTCCCGGCGAGCCAACCCCATCGTCCTGTGGACCTCAAGATTGTTGCTGCTGATAAAGAGGGTGGGTATCAGCTTAACAATTCGTTGATATACAGATGTTAACGATTTTGATTGTGTAAAACGCTACAGGATACGTGAAAACATACATTATTCTTCCTTCAACGATCTGGAACATTGCAACGGGTCCCCTTTTCGAGGCCGGAATCGCGAACCCGCGCTCTATTCAGATCCCTGCTATAGTCAAAGCTTCAATTGATCGTGGACAAGGTGGAATGGTCGGAAAAGGCGTCAACATCTGGCCTAACGTTGAAATCCATGAGCGTAAGTGACCTCCTGCCCTTCAACCTTGTTTCCGGCTGCGGGCTTACTTGAACCTACCTGAATAATAGTGACAGATCTATACAATCTGCTCTTTGATGCGGTGCTTTCTCCTACTGCTTCGGCCAGTCTCGGCCACGGCCGTGAAGGATTTTATTTCGGTGCGAACGAAGAACATAAGCTGTACGACATTGGCAAAGCGATAGCCGAGAGTCTCGTTGCAGGAGGGAAAGCTAAAGAAAGCGAGCCGACTACGTTTACAAAGGAAGAGATTGATAAATACTTTGCGGTCAGTATAAATCCAACTCACAAACCGAGTAAACGTTTATCTTACCTTTTTTGTACTCATTCAGGGAAGCAATTACCTCGGATCAAACTCCCGTTGTCGTTCTACCAGAGGTAGAGCTCTAGGCTGGTCTCCAAAACGGACGACCAATGACATGCTCGCTAGCATCAAGGCGGAAGTCGAAGCAGAGATCAAAGAAGGCAGGGATCCTGCATCGAAGAGGTTGTAATTTGTATCACATGCATGTGTATCGAATCTGAATTTTGTACTACTATTATGTATATACATATGTAAAACAGTATAAACCTTAAGACCTTGTTACAAATAGGAAGTTTCTCGAGGACTTTTTGGATAGATGTTTCTTTAACGTAGTTAAATTCTGCTTCTCCTCAAGTCACTCTACTATTTTCTCGGGTTAAAACAAGACAGCTGCGATTTTTCCGCCGATAGTATGAGGCGGCTCTCGCGGTAGCTCGGTTTCTTCGATGGAAGGTATTCCCTACGCAGTAAAGAATTTCGTTTAACCAACTTTATTGCTCCCGTGAAAATACCATAGTAACGTAGACCTACAGTGATGAGATCCATCTCATGTGGTTTCCAAATCTTTGTTCGCATAATTATTTTGTAGCCAAAATACAATGCTGCGAAGATAGGTATGTTTATATCTGGAACGGAAAACAAAGGGAAGGCCGAGTTTGTGTTGCGTTTTTTTTTCAAGTTTAGCCTTCAACATTTTGATCAATTTATTCATCTGACTTACATGCGACTAGGAAGTCAGTCGTGTTCCATTGGAAGAACACCGCGTATCCGTTGACGAGGATGAACATCGACAACCACAAGACTCCCCACAAGGCTAACCATGGTTGGTATCTGTTGTGATAGACGTTTTTGCGCATGTCAATTCCTTGGGCTATCATTCCTCGACCTGATAATAATATTCATCAGTCAGACTTGAGAGTATGAAGACGCAAGGAACACAACGTAACGGAAGAAAAGGAATGTGACATTGATTGTGAGCCAACTGATGAGAGAACCTATCGTCACGATGTTGACTAGCCATTCGAAAACGCCCTCGGATCCCTTGGAGACACGCATGAAGGAAAGAAAAGCAAAAGAAGACTTGAATAAGACAACCCCCAAAGTCAATAATAATCAATTCTTGCTGTAAGTTTACTACTAATCCTGAGTTTAACGCTTACCGAGATGAGGACGGCAAAAAGGGGAAGTCCTTTCTTCGTACAGTAAGTAAGAAATCTTGGAGCTTGTCCGCGGAGAGCCAGTCCATATAAAATTCGGGATGACGAATACAGAGTGGTGTTCCCAGCGGAGAACGCGCTGGTGAAAACAGCTGCATTGATGATATGGGGAAAGACTTAAACAAAGGCGAACGTATAATGTATTTGTTAGTATATAGGTGGTTCTATAATCAATTTTGTTAATGACGTACCTTTGACCCCAGCGCGGTCCATAGCGATTACGAAAGGAGATTGGGCAGCGTTGCCAGTATCTAGGTACATAGTGTTCACAATCCTGTTATGATATTATACGAGGATAGGAGCATGACCCACCTGTAAGCAGTGCAGGATCATCGTATGCGACCAACATCCCGATCATAAGAATTCCAAAGACCTTTTCAAATACAATGAGCTCAAAGGGCTGTACGGACGATGTAGTTGTACTAGGAAACACATACATAGAAGATCAATATCCTCCAAAACACCCTGCCTATTGCTTTGGCAACATTTCGACGAGGACTTTCTGTCTCAGATGCGGCGCTGTTCACGTTTGATTACGCATTAAGCAACATTCAAATGAAGCCCTCTCAAAACAAGAACGAGTTGTTAGTGCAAATGTGGACTTACATCGCGATCGCTTCCATTCCCCCAAACGAAAAAGCAGCCTGAACAAAGATCTGGACAAATGCGAGAAACTGGTCTGTTGCGATGTTGCTTTCTACGAGTCCTGCGCGATTGAACGGGCCCGGATTTCGCCAGTACTAAGAACGAGATTTCATTGATCAGTATTTTTGAAACAAGTAGTTTAGGGTTGTAATTGCATGATTTACTCGGAAACCGATTCGTTCTCCTGACGGACCTCCTCCCAGATCGATTATGAGGCCAGCGATGAGCAGAGCGATAATTAACAATACTATTATAGGAGGTGGAGTAAGTACACTCAGTGATACACCCACATCTCAAGACGATTGATGTAGGCTGTGGGACTCAAATACTCACTCTTGATTATGGAAAAGATGAATTCTGCTGTTGAACAAAAAATTCTATTCAGTTTCCAATCCCGAGAGTCTAGGTCCACGGAGCCTACATTCCCCAAAAGCGCTGTCCGACACCTTAAAAATCAGTGCCAATGGCTCGAATAAGCGAGACACTTACCGTACGCCAAAGATATTAATTGAGATTACTGCAACGCAGATAACCTACACAAGCAAGCGGCAGAATAGTTGTTAAAACTAGAAAAGTAAAGGAGAAGAAAGCCTTTACAGCTGTGTAGATTTTCTGATTGTTGATCTGTATTATTTATGACTTAAGCCTGAATTGCATCTGAAGGTGAGTAGTATACAAACATTTTCATCCCAGAAAGTCAAGAGAATCGTCGCAGCTGTGATCTCCGTCGGGATGGACGTTCTAAATCGAGATCAGGATAAGCAATAAACTATTAGAGTAGGAGCTGTCCGGCACTTACACAGATTGATACCAGAAATTCTTCGAGGGAAGATTCAGAATCTATTAATTAAAATCGGGATCGTATCAGCTCAGGTACTCACCCATCCGACCGCAAAACCAAGAGCTGGATCAACCCATCTGGCCGCTATAGCAGGAAAGAATCAACAGAATTTGCACCCGAATCGACACTAGTACGCACCATAATGCGGAAATGTGCCTGAGATAGGGGCAAAGGAAGTCATTTCACCCAAAGAACATATCATCCTACAATCAATCAGCAACTGAAGATTGGTGATTTCAATAGGTACTACTCACGAATAAGTGACTGTTCCAACAATGACATAAGCTAGGAGAGCGCCAAGCGGTCCAGCTGTATGCAAAGCGCCACCAGAACCTAGGAATAGACCGGTACCGATAGTTCCCGCTATCTGTATTAAAATGTATTATTTAAAGACGATATGTGAGTATGAAGTGTCAGGTGTCCAACTTGCCGCAATCCTACAGAAAGAATGTAGATAAGAAGAGGGTGTGCGCAACGATGAGCAACAAATATAAGGAATGCAAGGAGTCAGAGCAGGTCGAGGAAAGGTATAGTGACATGTTGAACTGAACGTACATCTGAATGTGTCTTTGGCCCAGTTTACGTTGAACACCATCTCGTATTAGAACATCTGAGTCAACTGGTGAGTCTGCTACCGTCTCCTTAACGTCTTCTTTGAAGTCTTTCTCTTTGCTAGACGTGATCCCGCGGCTTTCGAGGTCCGAGTGCGTTGGGGCTCTTCCCTCCAGCTCGGACAAAGCTATCGAGTCTGTGTGCTGAAAGGACATGATGGTAAAAGACTTGGAGTGCTCAGGACTTATATAGGCCAGACACTCGAGATAAGTACCTATTCAAATTCTCATCACAAATAAGTAATTCCATCATGATCTTATCTGTAACGAAAATATTCTGTTCACGAGTCGGTCACGATAGCTTCTTTGAGAGCCATACTATTGAGCGGTAAAGTCTGAATGTCAACAAGTTTAAGACAGATGAATAGCGTACCCCTGTGCTCATACTGACTTCGGCCCAGCGTGCCACCGCGTCATGATGCACGATGTAAAGATGAGTCGTTCTTGTCTCGGGCATGAACTAGCATCGAAAGGAATATTCCAAGATAGCATCGGAGACGAGGGGTGTAAGCTGACTCGAACAGACTTCAATTTATGTACGAAGCCGCATAAAAAGCTTTTACTTGCTCCTTCGCGGTGATAGAGTCCTTCGAGTCGCCTTTGGAACAATGCTTTGACTAGGTTGTGGGGGCAGCTGGAGCCAAGGTATAGCAGTAGATTTGATAACCACTGTAGTTGGAAGTAATTCGTGTAGTTTTTTGATCTGTTCTGTTGGCTGAAAGATGAGAGGAAAGATTCCAACGGCCCGAGCGGTTGGCAGTGAGGTAGCTAGACCGTTGACGTAGCAATATTTATATGTATTTGTCGCGGGCTTTAGTATGGCAATAATAGTGTCCGGAAAATCAAAAACAGCCTTTTTTTTACAAGTTAACCCATTTTTGTGTTATTTTGCTCATTTTTAGCACAGGTCTGGGTGTCTGTGCGCTTTTTTTAAACAGGTTACCATTTTTTCAAGCAGAAAAATTACAGGTTGACATCTTTTAACAAAAATATTTGCAGGTCAGCTCAAATGAATGAGTTCATTTTTTTTGCACACATCTATGATTCTATACCTCCCAAAATTTTGACAGGTGAAAATCTTAGATGAATTATTTTTACAGGCAACAGTCTTGGATGAAATATTTTACAGGTGACATATTAGAGCCTTATATTTGTTCACATGCTATTTTTTGCTGGTTGCGAAGTCCAACAAAATTCTCCACAGGTGATTTCCATGTTTGTATTCTAAATTTGAGATATCATCGCACATATTACTTAGTATATATGAGTGATTATATCATCGACTCCTTTGTAAACTCCGGCCTTGTAACCATGACCCTCATAAGTGGTTGTATTGTTCTATCTACTGACTTGTGTACTACTGTATAATTACGACCGTAAGTTCAGTAATGCATAACAGGCGATTTTTTCTGAGTGCGGATTTAATTTTTTCTCGATTTTTGCGATGTTTTTGCATTTTTTTGGCCAGAAATTTTGACATCAATGAACTTACAGTGGTAGTTATACAGTACAGTAAAAATTACTCTTTTGTTGAGTGCCAAGTTGCAATGACTTGTGTGTATCATTTTTCCCTTATACTTGTCTTTTCAAACAAGTCATATGGTTACTGTCCTATAAACTCATCTTCTGTGCTCAAGCTTGAGCTTCCTACTTCCCACATATCATGTCATTCAGCCTGAAGGCATATTCAGAGTGCCTCTGTGCTCACCTATATCTTCTTTCACCTATCTTTCTTCACCTATCTTCCTTCACCTATCTTCTTTCATCTATCCTCCTTCACCTATCTCTTCCTTTGGAACACAAGTAGGACATAGCTCAGGAAAAATGACAAACAATTAGCCAGTATCAATGAAATGACAAAACAATACTAAATAATTGGAAAAACACACAATCATATGACTTAGGGTGTCCTGAGTCCTGGCCAGGCACCATCAATGAGGAAGTCGCTTGTGAGCGAGGCCTTTATACTTTCCATGCACCTGTGTAAAAAAATCTGCTCAAAAATCCCATTTAACCTGTGCAACAAAAAAGCAGCCAGAAATCAAAAAATGACCTGCAAAAAAATTCCAAGTACATTTTCATGTTTTCCTTTGTACCTGTGTCAGAAAGAAATGAAGGAAGTATTTACCTGGACAAAAAAATTCCAGGCTTGAATTCACCGGTGCAAAAAATCAACTATCAATTTTTGGTATCAAACCTGTGTAAATTTTTTCTAAATTGTTTGAAGTACAGCCTGCAAAAAAAGCGATTTTCCGGACAATATTACTGCCATACTTTAGTTATGAACTTGAATCCCACGCCTCTTCCCTCAACCGCTGAATCGTCTTCCTAAGATCACTCTGAAGAAACTACTAGCAAGTTTTACATCCATTTTCCGTTGTATTTGGGTGTTCTCTACCGATAATCAACAAAATGCAATCATGAAAATAGTTTTGAAACTTTTTGAAACCTTTTTTGGTGTTTGGTATCGTACTTTATGCAGGTAAAGTAGGGTAACAACATGCTGATAAAAGTAGATATTTACATCTGCGTGCATAGCTATAAATCAAACTTCTTGGTTCTTCAAAGCGTAGTCAAGTCAGATTATCTACGTCAAGTGGTCAAAGTGAACTTGAAATCGCTTTACCTTGAAACGATCCATCTCAAAGTCGTCGCCTGTATCTCGGTGAATCACCGTCTCCACATCTCTTTTGATTGAAATTTGATGTTCCTTGCTGTCGTCGTTAGTTGGTCGGCCGACGACATGAACAGGGAAGGAATGAGAGGTCGTGTCTTTGACTGATTTTAATTTTTGACGGGCGTTCAAACTTGGGGTAGTGATTAATTCCCCCAAATTTATTATAGAATTAAAAATCTGAGAAACTTACGTTGCCATGAGAGAGTTTGAATATACTACCGCAGCGCGCATACCAGAAACATCAGAAAGGAGAGTTGGTAATGGAAGTGAATAGACTTACGACGAGCAACGACACAGTAGAAAGTGATATAAATGAAAGTGGTCGGCCAAACCGAGATCTAAACAGAGAAATGCCAGTTCGCAAGAGGTTCGCAGACTCAGTAGCTGTATCAGCACATACTGATATCAAGGAAAGGATAGCGTCAACACTGAATATTGATTTATTAGTTGTACTTTGCGATGAGAGCGGTTTGAAATCATACCTGGTGGCAAGACCAGTAGTAAGGCAGAAAGTGATCAACTTGGTGACGATGGCATCGGTTCTGTGAGGAAAAGTCAGCCCTCGCCTAGGTTGAACTCAATGATAGTTACGTACCTTTGAATGCCGGACTTGGATTTTCCGAGTAACCAAATCAATGCTACGGTGATAGCAACATCTCCGGCCGCACCAAAAAGCATTAATGAGACGCGACAGGACCTAAAAAATGGGGCGTTGGACACAAAAGGCGACACGTATAACGCGAACCTACATTGAGTTCTAAGGCAATTCTTGCGTATGTTCCTCTTGACCATCTGTGGAAGAAGCATGAGATTAGAAAAATGACTTTTGAGACTTTGTCCCGGAGTATTGGATTCATACGTTTGAGAAAAGTAAGCTGTCGACCGGGAACTCGTAAATATCCAAAGAACTTTCTTCAAGAAAAACTCGCTTTTTGGGCTTACCGATGCTGACGACAAGTTCCCCGAGGACCAGCAGGTACTTGTGTGGAGAATAACGTTAGCCGGGGTAGCGGTAATATATGTGCGTAGCGGCTTACGATAAACCCAGTAATCAGAACATTCCTCTTGCTCACTAGCGACTGATATCGGTAGAATTCTCGGTGAAGTTGGTGATGAATAGACTCACAAATCCAGACCCTGTAAGTCAAGAACCTGGCAAGAAACGGTGTACGGTATCAGTTACTCCGTTACGCGCAGCAGCATTGGAAGTTCACTAAAAAATATACTCACGACTGAACGATGAAAACGA
>ML179696.1:31681-60572 GCA_004369135.1 Dendrothele bispora CBS 962.96
TCATCAAGGATGAATGACCGTAGTAGACTCTTGAAGACTAAATAGCCCAGCAGCCGCGATATACCCTCATTCTCTTCCGAAGAGGCATTCTTTTTCTGGGACTGATGTAGGAAATACTACAAGGCATTAAAAAACCTCCAGGTGTGACTGGTGTGACAGTGTGTGGGCCTTGATAAGATTTTTCCGTGGAAGGAAATAAAAAGTTTAAACCTCGTCAAAAGTTGATGAACAGTTTTCTGCAAGAGATGCAATGGACAGTAAGGGAGAAAGAGAGAGTTTGAATGTTCAAGTGATTCTTACTCACTGCGACATTGGAGCGGAGGTCGTAACCTGTTATGCCACTTATAAGGCTAATGAGGTCCCTGATCACCTGTTCCAAAAGACTGTCCTAATGAGCCAAGTCGACCCACGGGATGAGCAGCCACAAGACACTCGCAAGATAAAGCAAGAACCACAACTTTAAGAAAAAACTGAATCTGAGCGGGGTAAATGTCAAATCGTTGTCGCATTCAGTCTACGGTGTTTCGATCTGATAGTGGAAGTAACTTAGACCGGCATGCTATAAACTGTACTTACGTCGAATACCCCCTATAGATGGTACGTCTGCATACTCATGATGAGTCATTCCGCAAGCTAGGAATCAGAATCGAGTCCTCAATCGACTACTGTCGGAATCTACATGAGATACCTACTGGGATCCACCTAAGTTCACTACCATGCACTTGAACCTACACGTTAACTGACCTTTAAAAGAGAACTGCTTAGTAAGAATAACGTCCAACGATGTCAGATCAAGCACTACGGGCAGACAGATATATCGCTGGCAGTATCGACTACAACAGGTGTCGCATGAGCTGTGTGATGTGCTCCAGTACGACACGGTGAAATAGATGAGGATATGACACAGAGCCAAGCCTCTAATACATAAGGAGCCCGTTCAACTTACCAAGCATTAAAGAAAAACTATTAGCTGGAGGCCAAGGACCATGAATTGTAAGTCTTAGCCTTTATCCTCGCATGACCATTCTACGTAGCCAAATGCAGTTGCACGACACTGGTAGATTGTCATCACTTACAGTCCGCTACCAGGAAAAAAGCCATTCACAAGTTTTTTGGGATCGTCTGGTTTAGAGATTGAAACTTAAAGGTCGAGGAGCAGCCAAAGTAGCAAGTCAGCACTCATATAAAAATCACTTGAAGGTTACGACGACGCGCATTGCCTCATTGACTATGGCATGTGGCAAAGAACGGTCCAAGAACTGAATGTCCCAGACCTAAACACTCAGATAAGTAGTGGTTGAAGTGGCTCTTAAGATGGCTATAGTCAGCGATCACTCGTTCTCCTTACAAGACTAATGACCCAAATAGCATTCGGCGATGCGTGTATATAATGGCGATGGGGCCGATTGCAATAAGAGGTGTGTTCATGGACGACCAGGAGCCCCTTGAACAGCAGTCGTAGCCATTCGGGTTTTTCGCTCAAAAAGAACTTCTTTCAAGAAACCTATAAATGCTCAAGGGCCAGCTGTCGAATGAAAAGAGTTTGCATACTTAGGTTATGAGGCCCTGTTTCAGAGTTTTCAGTAAAAAATTAGAGTACGAAGAAGTGTCTACCAGTTCTCCTTGTATGCGTTCTTAACGGAATCTTGAGTTACATCCAACGCAATATGCACAGCGGAAAGACACAGGTTGCGGGGTAAAAATCCAGGACAGCGCAGAGTAATTACGAAAACCACGCCGGCCTCTACAACGATAGTGGCATCGTAACTAAACCAATGAGCCTTTTAGGTTCAGGCCGTAAGTTTCCATGCATTGATAGTAACTCAAGTTGGATCCGCTCCCGACTGAAAAGGAGTGTCTTGGCTACGGTAGCAGTGGTTCAACTAGTGAAAGACGGAATGATGACCAGAACGGTGGTCCATACTAAAGTTTGGCGAGAGTAGCGTTTCATGTTGATTATTAGTTATAAGTCACAACTGCGATAGGAAAGGAACTATAGTCATACACGACTATGTCGATGACTCAGACGCTTGGAGAACGCTTGACCGTAAAGAGACAAATCTAGAGCCAAACCGGCTGGTGAAAGTAAATATAGTGAAAGATGACACAGCAACGAGCAGCATTCAGATAAGTGAAGGTAATGGTTGAGAGGAAAGACTACAAAGACCATACGCGCGACGCCATCATATAAGTTTGAGAGAGTACCGTTGCATTCAAAGAGTCTAAAAATTAAGATATTATTTAAACCCCTTAATTAGTGATGGGTTCAAACTTGCGGGCAGTTTTTAATTTTAGTCAGTTTCTGTGCTGGAGAGTAAGGAAGGGACAAGTACAGCAGCCGCTGGTTGATTGCTGCTGTCGTTCCTTGTAGTTTAAAGTTAGTTTTCTCTACACCTCTGCCACTAAGTGGCTCTATGTCCGCTGCTGAAACTCTACCTAGCAAAGTTCCATTTCGCTAAAGTTCAAGTGAAACTGGTGAACTGCATCTATTAGACTGAACTGATGCGAAACTTCTTGGTTCTTCAAACTAAATATCGATACGTGCGTCTACATTTATAGATGAAAATAGTCGTACAACAATGGGATGAAATGGACGTATTTCATGCTATGGTTTGTGGTTTTTTCCAAAGTTTTTCAAAGTTTTGATAAAAGTACTAACGTAAAACACAACTAATAGCCATCTCTTGTGGGTTTATGTTGCCTTTTACCTACATTTGAACGATCATCAAAGAAGTCTCACTAGAATCCTTCTGCTAAGTCGCCAACTCCCTTCTCCGCACCCTAAGTTCAAGTATTGATTTCATACCGTCATTATAACAGGCCTTTTAGCGAAAAAACGTCCGACATGAAGTTTGTTAAATCTTTTTTAAATGTGTCCAAACTATGGTTTTTAACTATCAACTAAAAAACGTGGCCACTTAAGTTCGGACCTTAAAAAAACAGGTCCATTTATGAAGGAAGTAAAGAAAGACTGTGTCCATGTTTCCTTTTGTACTTTTACATGAACCTTAAAAAAACGTCCAGTAAAAAACTAAAGACCGACGAAAAAACAACGTGTCCAATTTACCCTAAAAACTCGTCTAAAAAAATGTGTCCACGTACCTTTCATATTTTCCGGAGCGAGTGTTCGCTGAAGGAGTAACTACCACGGACCGGTCCTGAGTCCTGTGGGATTCAGTATACTAACACACAAAAAGGTTAATAAATCATAACAAAACAGTAAAGTAACTATGACCGATTAACAACAGTAAAAAGGACTCGATACAGGATGAACACAAGGTTTCCTTCTCTATCCACTTGAGCTACCGTAGGGATAAGTGTTCGTGCGGGCATCTTACCGGAGGACCCCAGATACCACGGGGGACATCGCTTACCAGCCACAAACATATATACGTGTATACATACTAGCAGAAACCCGTGCCGTTGGCACGGAGCAACATACTTTAGTATCATGAGAACTGTGTAGTTTATAGTATATGAAGTTATGTAAGTTTACAATTAATTTAGTACTAAGTTATCTTTTGCTTAGCGTTTTGCACCAGAACCATGACGGCGTGGGCGGCCACCATTACTCCCTGAGCTTTCATCTACTTGTTCTGTAACTTCAGAGTCTTTTGAGCCTTTCTGCCGTTTGTTTGGACTTTCCTTTGAACTTTCATCATCGCAAGATTGGATGATCTCTGATGGTTGATTAGTGTCAAAATTAAAAACTTTTTTGCGCTTTCCAGTTTGAGTTCGGACTTGAGCTGCGTTCCTGATTAGTACAAATTAACTCAAGGATGAGCTAAATAAATGGAACTCACTACTGCCTTCCGGGAGAACATTAGAACCTGAACTCCAGCCCAAAAAAGTAACTCCCTCAACGGCAACACAGAAACGGTCCACCCTCTCTTCAGGATCACCTTCACGTGGAATAACGCGAGTGATGAAACCAGAAAGCTCAAGAGAAGAGTTTTGGTTTGGGACAGGTTTCGAAGAACTACCATCACGTTTTGTCTTGTACTTGGCGGAATCAGGAATCAAGGCATGTACAGGAAGTATACCTTTTCCTCCAAGAAGTCTGATATATTGCTCTGCATTGACATCGAACTCGGCATCCTTCTTGAGAACATTTTCGGCCTTTCCAATGATCTCAATCAAAGGCCGCTGTTTTGGATCATCTATCTCAACAGAATGGAGCTGATTATTGAAACTTAAAATCTTTATGCTGAGGCAGATTTCAAAAAGACAACGTACCATGATAATGTCACCAATTGCATCATATTCAGTGTCCTCAAGAACAAGGCTGTCGTTGATCTCAATTTTCGGGGGCATCTTAGCAATCTAGCAAGAAATGTTAATATAATGAGTCATTTAAAAAGTTCAAGGGATTTTGACATACAGTAGCAACAACTTCGTATTTCCCAACCAGAGGGAACTTCCGGTTGTCTTGGTTGAAATATTGGAGTGCAGCAACAATTTGCTCCCCATCAGAGACATAAAGGTTTGCATCAAATAGCAGAGATTTGCCATCAATGACACGGCCGTTAGCCAAGACAGTAAGACTGATGACTTTGGTCATAGACATGATACAGCAGTTGTGAATGTTAGAGTTGTTATGCACGTAGAAATGAGTATAAGATTTGTTGAGGTTAAAGAGAACACGGTAGAGTACTTATACTCTGTCCCAGAAATGGTTAGGAAAGTTCTGATGTCATAGAAAATAGCCAGGCTGAAACCAATCAATCTTACACGTTGGAGTCGCATCTAGCACTACACAGCTCATGTGGTCATGTTTGAAAGGGTCCATAATATCATTTAAGGGTGGTGGTATTATTTCAAAAATGGAGCCACAGTACGATCTTCAACAACATGACATTTTGGTGTATTGGATAAATATGTAGAGTCTGTCGAATTATCAACGTGGATCATAAGCAATTTATCTAGTCGATAAGTACTTCAGGATATACAATATTTTTAGTTTGAGATAACGGTTCTTTCTCAGGAAGTAGAACCTTCACTCTAGCGCAGGAAGTAGCACGGGAGAAAGCTACATAAAGCTGACCATGCGTGAAGACCGGAACTCGTAAATCAATGCCGACATGTATAACTGATTGACCCTGAGCCTTGTTGATAGATATTGCAAAGGCGAGTCGAACCGGAAATTGAATACGTTTAATCTTGAATGAGTAGTCGGCATTTGTTCCAGATGGGGAGAGTCTGATTCGGGGAATAAGTACGATATCACCATCATGTTCTCCTCCTAAAATAGAACATTCCAATACTCGGTCCAATATACGTCTCAGCAGGAGTCGTGTTCCATTGCAGAGACCGCGAGTTGGAGCCAAGTTGCGTAAGAGGATGAGTGGACAACCGACTTTGAGTTGGAGCTCACCGAGTGGTAAACCGGAGGAGTTTAGGGAACGAAGGTGCTCGACAGGGATAGCATCAGCAAGGGAAGGGTCATCAGCGCCCCTCTCAATTTCCACAGAGTCGACACTATAGCAAGTTATCGCTTGACCAGGCATACGACCTAATATTTGGTTGTTGATGTCATCAACATCGTTGTTGCGAGCAGCAAGAATTATACGATCTGTGAAATATTGGGTAGGAGGTGTTGGTCCATTGATATGAGGGTATATGAAGTCAATGAGCTCTTCATCATTGCAGGCACGCATGGAGTCTGGAAAGGGTACCACTGCATCAGATGTGGAGATTGTTCTTCCATGCCCAATATCCAGTAACCACTGAGCAAAATTTTCCTCCTCGCTTCCACTTTCCAGCCTCTCGTTCTTTTTCAATCTCAAAATAGAGATACAATCCCATAGAATAGATTTGGGTAATGACGCATTTATGATATCCTGTGGGCGGCCTTTAGGAACCACTGGTAGAATCTGCTGAAAGTCTCCACCAAATACAATGGTAACACCCCCAAATGGTAAATTGCTGTTGCGCAGGTCACGCAGGGTCCGCTCCAAAGATTCATGGGTGTAACGGTGTTGCATGAGGGCTTCATCCCATATAATGAGGTCTGTCGTACGAAGAAGATCGGCTCGTTGAGATTCTTTGGAAATGGTACAGAAAGAGTCGGCTGTGAGATCATCAATTGGAATTTTGAACAAAGAATGAGCAGTTCTGCCCCCAGGTAGAAGCAAGGCTGCAACCCCGGATGATGCAGCACAAAGCACAATCCGACACTGGCCACGGAGATGATGACAGATTGTTTTGTATAAAAATGTCTTGCCGGTTCCTCCTGCGCCATACAGAAAGAATGAAGTGCCAAGATTATTTTCAACGGAATTGACAATAGCTTCAAAAGCATTTTGTTGTTCGACATTGAGCATTTGAATCCGCCTGAGAGCGCTTTCACGCTCTCTATCAGGGTTGTAGCAGAGTTGTTCCGCAATAAGGGTATTCTCTGATTGTCTAGTCCAATCTCGTTGGGGGCAGGGCATGGATGGAAAGTCTAGAAGGGAGGAACCTGACTCTAACAGAATTTGGTTCAAAAGGTGAAGACCATAGTCATATTCATCCTCGTTTGTCGGGTTTAGGTGGCCCATGCGAATGAGACTAAAGCCCAATCTCTCGCACATGCTATCACGGAAATCATGCCAAAGTAGCTCTGGCTTCGAAGGTGAGCAGAAGAGAAGTATTGTTGCAAACAGCTGTCGTAACCGGGATCCAGTGTGGATCTGGCATGCCTCCAGGAGACATCTCTTCCATTCTCCATCGTCTTCCAATAATCCTCGAGCAAGACAGGCTTCACGGTAAGTTTGATAAGTCTGCCCTATTAATAAATTGGTTTTCAAAATGATGGGAATCCGGAGCAATTCAAAACATACTTACCTCTATATGATCAGATGTCGTCAAATGATGTGCATCCCCGGACAATTGTAAGAAGCAACCGTAGGTAGAACCTCTCACCGGCTCGAGGTGAGACCATATACATACGTCCAATGGCAAAACCACGACGTCGAAGTGACCAATAACCCTGAGAAATCAACTTGGACGGGTCTTCTGGACTCGGTACCTTTTTTTTCTTCCACACAAATTGCTGAGGGAATTCCTGATATGTGAGCTTTCGAGCTTGTTCACCGACCGCCCCTGGGATCGAATTAGCTTCAAAAAAAGCTGTAAGTGTTGTATTTTCATGTCGTGAACGCTGGATAAGTTCTTCAGGATCTTCAGTAGGATCATAAACGGTCATATGATGTCCTGGAAGATGGACCTGCAATCGAACGACATTTGGAATTTGAGCATGCATGTCAAAATGAAAAATACGCCACATAGCCTCAGGAGGTCCAAGGTATCGACCGTCCAGATATTGCTTGATCTCGTCAAGATCAATCTCCAATGTTGCACGATCACCACCTTTATGAATGTACTTGAACAGATATTTGATGGACCGGATATTCGATGCACATTCAACATTGATATGGCAGTCAAATTTCGCTGATAAGTATGGAGAATAGGGTACAATCCAACGGTTGTCAAGAATATGTGCCCCAACCTGGTATGCACGGCCATCGTTTGGTCTCGCATATCTGGGGTACCCGTCATCCTCATCAAGGGAAGTCGATTCCTGGAAGTCTTTTGGATAAAATTTGGTACACCGGCCATTGTCCATACATGGTGCACGAAAATTATATGCACCACAGGGTCCATGTACCATACATTTCTGCACAGTATGGAAGAGAAGGGGTTGTGTTTCAGGATCAGGCCATTGTGCTGATATGCAACTATCAACGTCATCCGTGGTCAATAATTTATAAGGGTGCCGAAGAATGATTAGGAGATGGACATGGGGGAGACCTCGCTTTTGGAATTCAATGGTATACACATAGGCCACGGCTTTACCAAATATCCCAACATTGTATATGTCGTTTAAGAGTTCCTTTTTCTTCATTTGAAAAACACGTGCAACCAAGTCTGGTCGGTCATATGCGGTCTGACCTGGTAGAAGCTCGCATTGTATTTCATCCCAATCAGGATTAGCTGTCATGGTAAGGAACATGTCAACCTTCTGATAGTATCGAGCAATAGCCATTGCATCTTGGAAGCGCTGTTGCATATGCCTTGAGCTACCAATATGGGATGACGGAAGAACAATGCGTTTCCCAAGAGATCCCAGATCAACTTCACTCCCTCGAGTCGCAACAGCATCTTCAAGGCCACTGTAAACTGTTGCTCGAAATTTCCCCTGATTATGATATAAATAGTTAAGTTTATTCTGCTCCGCACTTGCCCACATATCCACAGCATACTGCTGTAGAAGTCTGCCTCCATGAAGAATAGAAGAGAATTCCTCTCGGCGAGGGTGTAAACGAAAAGCTGCATATCTTGACTGTGAGACTCGCTTTTGCTTGGGGCATCCACGTTCAACATCATAAAGTGGTATATTCTCGTGCCAGCCAGAATCCCCATATGGAAAAAGCAGAACATAATGTAGAGGAGAGTATGCAGGATGTCTCTCAGTGATCCGCAGCAATGGAGGTTGGTCTGAAGGTGTTCGCTTGTGAAGAACAATGTCTCGACTGTCCTTTGGAATATGGTCACCAGGAAGAATCATAGCAACCTCCTCAGAAGAAGGGAGGTTGTAGCGACGGCGATCATTCCCAGGCATCACCTGAAGACGGACAGAAACATCTTCAAAATCACCTCTATCACGCAAGACCTCATATGCATGTTGGTACATGCGTGTGTAAGGATTGACAGAAGAAATCATATCTTGTAGTTGCTTCATAGTGGATTGACGGATGTTTGGATTACGATCCATCCGTAATCGGAGCGCGGAGGTTGGATCATAGAGGTACAGCTGGGAATAGCTCGGGGATTCGCCAGGTGGAGCACACAAAGCACCGGATAAATGACGAAGGTTCCCATGAATACGAAAGACCCAATGTTTAGGACCATAACGGTTTATGGCATGATCGACCTCATCAACACCGAGAGAAGTGAAAGCAAGAGCAGCATTATATTGAGTGATATTTTCACGGAATTCAACAGCAGTTGGGTCTTGGGAAGCAAAAAGACCCCGAAGAGTTCGAGGTGGTTCACGAAGTATAGGTAGTTGTACCTGTCCACCATCACAACATAATCCGAAGTGACCCTTTTGAGCACGTTCTGCTTTCCAATGCAAAGCATTACAATCAGAACATATGATATCCATGGCACCTAAGTTATGACGTGCAGCGGGTTCATTATATCGTCTTCGAGCAATTTCAAAGCCATTCATTGGAGGAGTATTGCGAGGAACTTAAATTTTGAATAAGAATTCATAGATTTACTCAAAAAACTTGTAGACTACTTACGAATGGAGGTATATGTGTCGATGGTAGAATTATGGCAAGCTTCATTGGGATCGAGTTCACGTAGTGGCTGCAAAAAGTCTGTAACATTAAGTATAAATCAGTAAGGACTCGACTACAATTGGAATTAGACGGACTATTGTTACCCAAATCATGATTTTGGTCATTTCGAGGGGATGAGGGGCAGTGAAGATCTTTGCAGGGTCAAAGAGAAATCCCAAATATTTCTTTAAATTGACAGACGTACCCATAGCAAATTCATTATTTGCTTGCTCCAGAAAAGGGGAAGGGTCATGTTCTGCGAGGCCAGAGGCTGTTGAAAAAAAAACTAAGCCGTCGCACAAAAAATTGCGCCAAAATGAAATGTGTTATCTGACCATGAATTCCTCTTTGTGAGTAACCGTAATGGAAACCTGACCAACCATTAAAAATAAACCCCGACCATCGAGAAAAGTTTTACCTTGATCCCCGTTGTGTATGAATGAAAAAGACTGATTAGGCAAGACAGAACCGCTTTGAGCTACCCGACCATCGAGAAAAGTTTTACCTTGATCCCCGTTGTGTATGAATGAAAAAGACTGATTAGGCAAGACAGAACCGCTTTGAGCTAACCGTTCTTTTTCTCGTCGGACTCTCTGACTTTGACTGCGAGGATTAGGCGCAGAAGGGTCCTGGACATCCAAAAGGGAATATAGTTACATACTTGGAACGGAGAAGGGCAAATAACTAACTGATTGAAAAGACACCATTGTCGGTGTCATGTCAGGAGGGCGGTTCTCATCTTGGCAATGATGTATTCTCCGAGTTTGCATTGCCAAACGATGAGCGCTCTCAACATTGCTTGGTGAACCCTGAAAAAGGAAACAAACGACTCTATTACTCGCAATCAGAATATAAAGTGTAAAGCACTCACGTTATCATGTATTGAGAATACATTACATGATGGACCCGGTCCATTGTTGCTGGATACAGGAATACGTCGTTTGGTTGGGCTTCCGGGAGGATGTCGGGCACGAAAAGATTGGCGTGAATGTTGTTGATGTGTTTGCGGTGAGTTAAGTTCCGAGAGAACAGGCCGCTGGTTCCAGTGTTGGCGTAGAGCGTGAAAAGACATAGCAGTTCTCGACTTTATCATCAAAAGGAGGTTCCTTAAATAGGATCGGACAGATAGTATATCTATATGTAAATCAACACTTAGGGAGTATGACGCAAGGCAAACATGAATGTTGACTCGCAGTAAAAATGCTAAAGTAAGAAATAAGTATACGGAAGCGGTGAATGAGCGGATGGGAATATCACATAGAAAACCGACCTTCTCGGCGCCGTGGATTGCGCAAAATGCTTAAGCCTAAAGCAGGAAATAAAGAGTAGTGGAGAAAGAAATCTAAAGGATAATGAGCTGGCCCTGGATCCGGAGCAAGTAGACGTCAGTTCAGAACGGTGACACTGAAAGGTAAAATGTAATGATGAACAGATGTCAAAATCACTGACCCGCTCACCGCAGATACGTGCCAAGTACATATTTTCTGCTTTTCGGGAAAAGATCTATCTACATGGTGTGCGATGCAAGTGGAAGTCAGTAAAGTCATCTAACTCGACCCTGCCGCTTGGAATGCCAGTGGTACTAAAAGAGGAAACGTTGTCTAGCCAATAGGATTCTTCGCGGCAAAGTTGTCCTTTGTATTGTAGATACAGAAAGCAAGCGATCCAGGACTTCATAGTGACAGCGACAGCCCCAGAGTTCTAATCGGATCCCTTACTGGCATCACAGCAGACTGGGAAAGTGACAACCTGTGTACCGAAATTTAAGTGTATTCAGAGTCTCAGGACACATTGGAACTTTTAAGATTACAACGGTATGCCTTGGAAGTGAAAAAAAAAGAAAAGTAGTGCGGCCGTTCACATTAACGGTTAGTTGTATAACATCCTGACGCCCATCGTGAACAGTTTTGAATTGAATGGAAATAGAATAGTATGGAAACAACATCTAGAACAACACCCACACTCCACGGTAGAAGATCAGTGGTAGAGTTATCTGCATATTTACATATAATTTCCAGCATCAATCGGCTCCTTGCGTACGCGCATTTGGAGCCGCATTCCATAGCCTGAGGTACATCCGAGTCTAACACAAAATAGCACCCAGCGTCTGAAAATTTTCAAAGTTTCAATTGGCAGCCTGAATTACAATCCGACTAGTTCGCAGTCATGAGGGCATGTGCAAACAGACGGTATAGTATCTGGGATTCAAACACTGCCGACAGTGCGACTTCTTGAGCAACTTGGCGTAATACATTGAGTATATATATATCCATATAAATTCCTTTTCACACCTCGGAATTAGTTTCCTCGTGAAAGATTTCCAGATATTTGAAGTTTTTATATCTTCCTGGACCTTTTCGGGCTGAGTGGACGAAAAAAAGCAGGTAAGAGTGATTAGGAAGAAGAGGACGCGCTTAGTAAAATCATCCGGGAATGCCGCCGGAATAAGGATCATTTTCCGAAAACTCCGGCCATTGATTCAAAATTGCGTATACGTATGTATACACTTTCAACTATGTCTGATGAATATGTATGTATCTCTTCATTTCATCAGGTACTGTCTTGGACAGCAATCATCTAGAGACTGTCATACACACTGAAAGAAAGATTCGAGATACAGTAGAAATCCTCATAATGTCGGTTCCTCTACAAACCTCATTCCATAAGATCGCGAGTCATACGAGGTCGTACGACCTTAAGGAGCAACTCATCGGAAAACTTCACTTCTACGCGAACCAATTAGCTGCGACAGAGACTGGTAGCCGACATTTTCTGACGGTTGCTAATACTCTGACCTATTCCACATAAGATAATTTTTTGGCCCAGAACAAGTTATAGTGGAAGAAGCACCCACTATGCGCTAATCAATGCGCGCTAATTAATATGACATGCTTCCTAACTTCTGAGAGGTGATCCAACTATGTAGTAGTCAAGGTGAAGAGAAGAGATACTCAGAAGAATCTATAGCTCATCCCATTCAGATTTCGGTCTTTTTTCTTCCTGGTCCGTTTACATTTCTGAATAAGTAACGATCGTGCCATCGAATTGCTGTCGGTTAAATGTAGAGCAGCTTGTACGTGAAAGGGCGTAGTAACTGTACCTTACGGAACATACAACCATGTGCACATGAGTAGTACTTGTCTCTTCTTTTCCTAGAGCGAAAAAGGCTGCAGCCTGGAGGGCATAAGTCATTGAACTTTAACCTTGCGGCTGCGGGGCTCTGCGGGGCCCGCCATCGTGCCTTACCTTACCGTATCACCTGAGGTATTTCGGAAAGAAAAAATTCTCCAAGATGTATATATTTCAGAAGGATTCTAACCTGATGCCTTCGATAGCGCCCGATGCCAAGGTTGAATTAGTGAACACAAATCTCGATAAATCACTTCAATCGGAACAATCACTATGCCGAATGATGCAGACCAACGTGGATCATATACCTTATACAGTCACATCCCCGGAGTTGCTACTTCTGGTATTCAAGTTCTTACGTTCCCCGATCCGCCGATATCCAATACTTGAGAAAAAATTTTCTGGGGTGTGTCAGTGATTTTCGGATTAGTTTTCTAGAGGTGTCGTTGGGGGTTTTTCCTAAAGTATTTCCTGTGGGTGCCAGTCATGCTTCTGACGCATTGCTTATATTTGCGTGATCATCTGGTCCAAACACCCAATCTTGTCTATCTTTTCTTCTCGTGCCGGCTGTCAGACTAAATACCACCACTCCCTATCTTCAGTCCACACCACTCCTTCAAATTCCATTCATCATCTCTGAACGCCAAAAATCCACGAAGATGGCGTTCACTGTAACATCAGTAACATACCTGGACATTATTCTGGCAGCTCTTGCTGTCTACTGCGTTGTTCGTGTAGTATCGAGACGTAGTTCTCTTCCTCTTCCTCCTGGACCACGTCGTCTCCCAATCATCGGGAACCTTCTCGATATGCCGCTCTCCAAAGAGTGGGAAACCTTTTCGAAGTGGGGTAAGGAATACGGTACGTTGCATATTGATTGAGTGTGTCATTCTCGTTGCTCATGAGCCACTTATTACTCGCTTCTGTCGATTATAGGGGACATCGTGTCCGTCACTGGTGCGTACCGTTCGAGGCAATAATTTGTTATAATCCGAACTCATAGCCTTCCAAATGTTTTTGATTAGTCCTCGGGCAAACGATTGTCGTCCTAAATTCTGCCAAACCAGCAATAGACATGCTGGACAGAAGCAGTGCAATCTATAGCGACAGACCAGTTATTCCTATGGGAGGGGAACTCGTAGGATGGAAGAACTCTTTGTCACTTCTTCCTTACGCAGATAGGTTTAAGCGATACCGACGTCTCGCTAAACAACTTTTCGGAAGCACTAAGACTATGGAAGCCTTTCATCCCGTTGAGGAGTCGGAAACGCATCGTTTCTTGAAAAGACTCCTTGCTCATCCCGATAATTTTGTGCATCACATTCAGAAGTAAGCCTCGTTTGAATTATTGGTCCAATTTTACGTCGTACTGAGAAGTTGTCTGTTTGTTTAGGACCGCTGGAGCTATTATCCTCCACGTCACGCACGGGTATTCGGTTCAAGAAGGCGAAGATCCGTTTGTCACTCTCGCTGATACTGCCATGGAACAATTCTCCTTGTCAGTTTCTTCGACTGGATTTATGGTCAACATGATTCCGGCTTGTAAGTACCCCTCTTTTTAATTTATGTCTGTCAGAATGATGACACTTAATTTAATTACGTTTCGATTCATTAGTGCAATACGTCCCTGAGTGGATGCCCGGAGCAGGTTTTCAGAAGACCGCGAAAGAGTGGGCGGCAACACTTGAAGAGATGGTGGATAGACCGTATCAGTGGGTGAAGTCAAAAGTTGTACGTCCCAAAATTGTTGGAGATCGTAATCGTTTTTGGTTCTTACTATATTTTTGAACTTACTAGGCGAACGGAACGGCCGAAATGTCGTTCATCTCACACTTGCTAAACGAGAAAGCAAGTCATGGTGAGGAAGAGTTTGAAATCAAATGGTCTGCTGCATCTCTATATGCTGGTACGTCTTAGAATCCCAACTGAGCGCGTTTGTTTCTGTACCTTATAAAAAATTCTTCGTATGTAGGTGGAGCAGACACCGTAAGTCTAAACGGTTTATGACCTCCATACACTATGGTAAATGATCTAACCTCTTTAACTGACGCAGACTGTTTCCGCCATTATATCATTTTTCAAAGCCATGCTTTTATGGCCCGAAGTCGCTCAAAAGGCTCAAGCTGAAATTGACAGTGTTATCGGTAACGATAGGCTACCCACTTTTGCCGATCGAGACCAGCTTCCTTATGTGAACGCAATCGCTCTCGAAGCTCTAAGATGGCACACCGTTGCTCCCACAGGTAGGTCGTAATCTCATGTAAAAATCAAACATCTAACTCCCACTGAATCTATTCTCTTCGTAAGGAATTCCCCACCGTGTGATGCAAGACGATATCTATAACGGGTACTTTATTCCAAAAGGTGAATAAGAGTTAAACTTTCCGTATCGTTATTCGCCTTCTAAAATAAAGTTATAAGGAACATTGGTTATCGCAAACATTTGGTGAGCTATATACAATCTCTCGGGCTGTTCTTTGAGCCACGTCCGCGGAATATACTCACTTCTAGAGTGTCCTTCAGGCAAATGAGTCATGATCCCGCGGTATACCCAGACCCCATGGTCTTTAAACCTGAGCGATACCTTGGCAAAGAACCTCAGATGGATCCAAGTGACATGAGCTTTGGATTTGGAAGGAGGATTTGTCCAGGTTCGTCGCTACTTTCCATATGTCATATTTTTTGTTAGTGCTCAAGAGATATGGTTTTTTTAGGGCGTGTCCTTGCGGACGCATCGTTATTCATTACTTGTGCTATGGTTCTTGCTGCATATGACATTTCTCCATATATGGAGAACGGAGTACCGGAAAGACCACCTACTGTAGAGCAGTTGCCTGGAACTGTCAGGTACGTACATGGATACTTCATTCCTGCTTTATTTCACGCCAGTTCCCTGACATTTTGTTTGTATCGTAGTCACCCTAGCAAATTCAGATGCAGCATTAAGCCTCGCTCGGAGAAAGCACTGTCGTTGATTGAAGCAGAAGAACGAAATTAACTTGGGTGGGTTATTCATTTGTTGATTATATGTGTGTATATACCACGGTACTACCTTGAAGGTTTGCGGGTTCTGTAAGTACTTAAAGTTCTGACATTAGTGAATTATCATTACAGTAGTAGAACAATCTCATAAATCGTTATCGTTTTCTCCTGAATTCTGGAAGGTCTCTCTTCAGACGAAAAATTACGAGGCCGGAGTTTACGAAGGACTCATCTTTACATGCCCGAAGTCGGTTACCGATGTGGTCCTGTTTGGACCGGAAGCACCGACTTTTCCGGCTTGTTCCACAACCGGTCTCGTTAATTGCCACGCGCGTGCGCATTGGCCCAATTTTTTTCATACACGAGCTAGAAACTAGATGAAGGGAAGGGCAGCTTCATGCTCTTCGAAGTGATTGCAAATACTCACGGTGAGGCCAATTTGACCTACTAGTGTAAGGAGGAATCATTCTTACATGACACTTTCCGTCACCCCAAGTCCGTCACCGATGTGATTCTACTTATTTGGATCAAGAGCTTCCGAGTCTGACCTCCTCTTGGTGATACTATTCTACGATGAAGCTCACACATTCAGAGGACCATTTCCATATATTTCCGTAACATTCCTACATAACTTTTGAACGCATACTTATATGTACGTAGAGTTCAAAAAGAATTCGTTCATTCATTTAGTTCACCTGATGAATCTTTTGGCCGGTGATAATCAGTACTTTTATTCTGAAATCAAAAAGAAACAGGCCAGTTGCCACATACCTTTCCAGTACTGTCGTCAAAGACCCAACCAGAAATGACGGTGTCAGGATAAATCAAAGGACTCTTCCTCAAGATCTCCACATCGCGATTGACCACTTCCTCTATCTTCAACTCCCCAAATCCATTTGTGACAGGAATTTCGTCGATAGCATCCGGGTTCTTTGCGTGGGCTTTGAAATTCTTGATGAGCTCTTCCTTTTTGACGTAGAAACCACCGCAGTCAGTGTGTTTGATCAGCATGAAGTGACGAGTACCAAAGTTCTGAGTGATGACAATGGTGCGAAAGACCTCGGAGCTAGGAGAGAGCGATACCGGTCATTAGCGTAAGTTCGATGATCAAGTCGATTGAAGATGCTTACACATTGCCTCCAGCGTTACAAATAATGGTGGTATCGTGATCAGCGAGACCGAGCTGCTTGTTCGGGCTACAATTCAAGAAACAAATTAATTCACAGAAAAGATCAAGGTAAGATTCAGTGTGACACGAACTGGAGTCGGCAGTCCATGCAAGTGACTATAGAACGATGTTCGGTATTTGCTCAGTATCTAGCAAAATACCACAGGAAGAGTCAAAACTTACTGATTGCATTCTTGGGGAAGTTGCCCCAGTTATGTTGTCCAAGTTTGGGTTTGTGGCTTTCTGCATAAGCCGCGTTGCGTTCAAGCAGATCTTGGCTAGGAATAGCAGGAGAAGTTCCGTAAACAGTAGACATGATTGACTGTAGAGCTGAGTTGTGTAGTTGGATAGTGTTAATCATTTTCAAGAGACTTTTATATGTTTGAGCCTCTAGGGTGAGCGATGAGCACTACATACAAATAAATTGCCTTAGAAAGTCTATGACAGAGCAAAATTGGTGTTATTGTCAGCAAAGTATACCTCGAATAGAAATAAGAATAAGACGTGGACAAAGAATCCAAAGAGATGACGCAGAAAGAAGGTCGGGCACAGGTCGGGCAACCAAAGATGCCCGAAGTGTGTTGATGAGGACCGCTTTCTGAATATGAACTGTCATTCAATTGCCTCTCATTACCGCCACCTTCAACTTACTAGGTCATTGCGCCCTGTCCATAAGCTGATTCCAAGCACTAAGTCATCTAAAGAATGAAAAATCGGATGAGGTGGTAGATTTTAGTAGATATATATCTATAAATAATAATGATATAGGGAAACAGCGCTACAAACGACACGGACAGAAACCACAAAACACATTAGGTTCTGTGAATTTTTGATCCAGCGCACTTGGTACACAAACTATTTCCAGCTAATTCATATATAGTACAATCAAAGGAGCAGGCCATTTTGCTGCAGGTACGAGGCCGTAAGCCGTAAGATAAGATGTGTGATATGCCTAATGGAACTAACCCGGATCAACTGAGCGACAGGGATTGAGTAATGACGAGTTTTTTGGCCTCGTAAATCGGTTGCCACAGATGCTGAAAGGTCTAGTCGAAGCATGATGTCCTCAAACATCAGTAGATTTTGTTACGAAATGGCCTTCTGTGACCATTCGGTCAATTTCTGAGGCCTGTGACCCGTGACTGCTAAATTGAACGAAATGTTACAGTAGTATGCTTAATCCCCAGTTGGGAAGTTCAATCATTAGTTATCCTGGTAATCATAAAACGCTTTCCACTTTTGCCAATCCTCTCCTTTTTCAACATCCCTCTCAAGCACTGGTCCACGTAAAAATTCAATATTGCGTAGTTTGGGACATGCCGCAGAACAATTCCTTGCGAACAGAAAATGTTGTTCACTGGGTTCTTTCCTTTTTTGAATCTGTTCTGTCAAAAGTAAGTTATCATGAAAGCCCAGCTCGTTCAATTCTGTAAGAGGAGATATAATGGAAACAAAGTCGGAATACTGGTTCCACTGCCAAGATTATCAGCGAGAAGTTGGGAGAGTAATGAAATAAAGTGGGATTTGCTCGCTTACCTCTTTCCATAAAGGAGATGGTTGCTGTGGTATAAATTCGAGTCTGTAAATAGATGGAAAGAATTCGGACATTTCTTCCACAAGCTTTCCAATGAATTTTTGATCTACACTGAAGAGATCCTTGAGCAAGATTCTGACAGTGTAGACATGCTCTCTCGATAATGTTGGGATGGATCCATTATTACTATCGTACGATTCCAAGATAGGTTGCCATGAAAACTCCGCGGCTAGCATATCGGGAAAGACAGTTAGAACATCGAATTGTGGAAGGTAGCCATCACGTTCATAAGCAAACATGACAGGTTTTGACATCCCACGAGAGTCAAGCTCATTGACAGTGTTTGATACAACGTGGAATAAGTCTTGAATGTCTCCGCTCTCCATAGCCAAAGTCTTGAGTGTGCTAGATTGCGCGCAGGCAATGGTTGGAATGTCAAAATATTGGATGCAATGAAAAATATGGAGTCTCATAAGTTGACTACTGTATACAGCGGATAAGTAATGCTTGTAAAACAAAGGATGACACCATGGACTTTACCATAATAAGCTCTTCACATGATTTTGCAGTTCGATTTCTCTAGAAGCTAGGTAAAATCGCAAGTCTGAGAGATATTGCATCTTTGAGAGTGCGTTGCACAGAGCTTCGGAGATTGATTCCAATTGATCGTCTGCGTGGTTGTGATGCCGTGGAGACCGGATAATCAGAGAGTGTACAAAACTTGGCTTTCGGGATGGGATAGAATTAAGCGTGTTTAACAGTATCTCTGCACTTCTGGTCCCGGCATGTAATATGATGTGCCGGTACAGAATGGGTTCCGCCCCTGCTTGGTAAGATTTGTCTACTCGAATCAAACTGGCCAATACGGCGGCAGAGCAGTGTGTAGCAACACGACTTTTCAATTCAGGTGGAAAGGACTGAAGATATAGCCGTTAGTTTTAATCTCAATGTAGTTTGCGAGGACTTACATTTGCCATCAGTGCCAGAAAACAAGACATCGGTGTCAGCAATGATGATCCTTATATGTAAGAGGCGTGTATCATTGCATAATCGACTATTGCATAATCGACTAGTGATGGTAGTCTCGTACTACGCATGCTATGCACCAAGATGCAACGCCCGATAGCTTTGATCATTGCAAGGACTTCTATGTTTCCATCTGATGATTCAATTTGATATTGGAGTTTGAGCATAGCACTCAAATGTATTCACTATAAATTATAGCGCTTTTGGAGAACCTTGCCCGAAGCTTGCTGATGTGTCGCAAGGAACGTGTTGAAGATGGTAGCTGAGGCAATGTTCAGGTACAAACTTCCCTAGTTCAGCCGGAGTTCTGCGGAGTTGAGGCTATTTATAGTAGTTTACGTGTTTGTCTAGCACTCAGCTCTGTCTAGTTTGTTCTTGCTAGGAACTGCTCCATCATGAATAGACCCATTTAGCATGTAGTGTGATGTAAGCCGGTTTAATGTCAGCCTCGTACATCCCGCATGAAGCCACAGCCTTCTTCTTTCATTAAGAGTCATTGCACATTTTCTTCATAGATACCAGATGGTTACTGGAGATCAAGATTACAGGACAAGCCATAAAACCTCCCCAAACAGGATACTTATATTAGTCTTAATACCAAATTGGTCTATTCCCATATGCAATAAATTCTGGCTTGGTCCATAAGTCGTGAGAATCCGCACGTCGCAAAAAAATGTAACACAACATATGGTTAAGCAATAAATCCTTGATAGCTCAACAACCACAGGGATTTAAAACTATGAATAAATATCAATCTGTGCAGAAAAACCCCCCGCACATGCCTATAAGCCCAGATTTTGAATAATTTGGGATTTTGCCAAATTGCTATTTTTTCTATCAAAAAATGATAATTTGCACATATGACAACAAAAACCCAAATTATTAAAAATCTGAGTTTATAGGCATGTGCAGGGGGTTTTTCTGCATAGATTGATATTAGCCCATAATTTTACATCCCTGTGGTTGTTGAGTTATCAATGATTTGTTGCTTATCCGTATGTTGTGTACATTTTTTTTCGCGACGCGCGGATTCTCACGACTTATGCAAACGACTGTAATAACATTTGTTCTAGCAAAAAAAAGACCAAGGTTTGATCCATTCCACCAGGATTTTGCTTTCTGATAAGTCACAACTTTAGCAAATCATTCCAAAGATAATAAAGAAGTGAATAAAGAAACCTATTTAAGCTGGACTGGACAAGTGTGTGAGAAAGGACTTTTGCAGTGAGAAATGTGGGTCAATGAATTTCTGAACAGCACAATCATGACGTGGTACAAATATATACGTAGCCTCTACCCGGAAATTACATTTCAGCAGCTGTTTCAAGATCGGTTGATCCATCAATCTTCCTATTGATCTCCATATTGCATAATAGCAATGATAGACTCTATTGGTTTGAGCACTGGGAGTTGCAATTAGGTCATTGAATACTAAGTCATTCAGACTGCAAGTCCCAGTGTGTCTGAAGCTTGAAAAATTATAAGTATTGGACAACACTCAAATAAATTAATTTCTAATAATACTGCTATAAGAATATTCATACATACCCCGAGGAGATGGATCACTATCCAACATAAAAATAGTCATAATGATTAACAAGTAACCAATGCATTACTGGCTATGTGTGTGGGTGGTGGTGGTGCACTGCGCGGGTTAGGCGGGTTGTCACACTACAAGGGTATGATTTTTAGAAATTTGTGCAGGTATGGGCCGTGCGGTTGGCTCAAAATCACCCACAGAGTAGCACTAATGGGTTTAGTGTGTATAGTACCAACAGTACCCATGCCAGCAAAGACTGTGATTCTGTGTGGCATGAAGAGATTGGGTGCACTACATCAGACTTATTGTTCTCCTGTGCTCTCTCCACCCATAAAAGCAACTTTGAGAAAAGTGCTTCCTCACGCTGGTCGGTCAGTCATCTTACTCTTCATTCTTTTCGACATATTACTTAAAATATTTGAACAGTCCACTCTATATTCTGTGAATTCCATTCATTATACACCAACCTAAATGCTTGTCTTTTCTAGCAGCAAACCCAAGTCTTCAAAGGTTTTTTTACATGTTATGATTCTGTGAATTATCAGGCTTATTGTTATGCCTGTAGATTTCATTGATGAACTTGGGATTCATTACAACCATTTTTCTATCCAGCCTTAACTTTGTTTTTGCTGGACCACTTGATCGTAGGGGTACGTCATATATCTACCCAGAATGGGACATCAATATTGACTGAGTTTCTATTTCGCCTATAGCTGCTGACCTTCAATTAGTCCTCCGTGAGACCAAGAAAAACACCGTCAATTGGCACTTTGCTCTGCTCATCCAGCCACCAACTTCTGGAATGGCAATTGAAAGTCTCATTGATACTGACAATAAATGCATGTCATTGAGCACTGATAGGAATGTCCAAGTCAATGAAGGGCAAATTGCAATCCGAGTCCCCCTCCTAGCTGCTGAAGGAGAGAAAACCAATGAAGAGCTCAGAGCTGCTGTTATCAGAGAGAGTAAAAATCTTCCACATGCTTCCAATGAAGAAGTTCTGTCAGGTGATTTCAACAATTGTTTTGATTTCACTACAGAACTTGCTAGAAGATTGGGGGTGAAGGGCTATCTGTCTCAAGCAGATGTAGAAAGGTTCAAGGAATATCATGATAAACACAGTGCTGAAGTCAAGGCTAAAACAGATCAAGCTACCATCGGTCATTGTTCGAAACGTGATGGTAGTGACCCTACTTGCAATCTGTCAACATCACCAAACAGCAATTCATTGGCATTGAATTCATCGGATACACCAGGAACAGCCACTACTTCCACAAAAACCCTATCTCCTACATTTCCCACAAAGACCACAGCCTCTGCAAAAAAGCCAAAATCTACAGTAAAGCATTCTGGAACAGCCTTCCTTCATCAGACCAAAAGCAAAGCCACAAAATCAAAGCCAACAAAGGCATAAATCAGGTACTCATTCTTTGATGCTGCATTGTAAAGTTGGTACTAAACTAGTTATCAGTTAAGCCTAAGAAAGATTCATGATGGGGAAGACTTTACAAAGACTGTTTTATTCTAGGATTAAAATTGTTACAACTTGCGATGAATTTACCAATGACATGTAACAGATCCTCTGATAAGAACTCCTAGATTCTAGCAATATGTCGCCAATGTGGTATAAATTGGTTGCCCTTATCTTAGTTAATATTCTCATTATTTCTTATGATGCTGGGAAACCTGGCTGTAAGTTTTTTATTTCGAAGCCCGACAAGGACTTGTCTTCTTTGGGCTCTGTTGCTTAGCACACTTTGGACAATTCCTACTTGGCAAGTGGTCCAGGCAGTTCCTGGTGGAATTCGTATTTTGATGCCGAGCTCGGAAGCTCGCTTTATTTGTTTATTGTATAGCCCCTAACATTGATGACACTGAGAGGGGGTCGGATATGGGTCGGGCATCCGAGTCCAAAGTGAATCCGTGCTGTCACACGATATCGAGTCGGTCTAAGTTTGTAAAGATCCGCATAACACCAGCTTCACTACCTGTGACGACTCGAGAGTTTCCAATACACCGATTCCTTGCGCAGTAGAAACAATGGAAGGGAGTTACAAGGCCCACCGGGAATCGTCTAAGTTACGTGCAAGCCTCTTCGTCTCTGTCGGTCACCGATGTGATCCTGTCTGGACTGGAAGGCATCTGAGTTTCTCGGCCTGGTAAAAGTTCCAATGGCCTCGTTTAGAGGCCGACCAAAAAGGACGTCTTCACACGCAACTTTTTGCCTCGGTCGGTCACCGATGTGGTCTTGTTTGTCAAGACCTTTACCAGCCTATCAAGCATCTTGCCATGCTTGCCTTCATTATTTGCCACACGTTGGCCCACTTTTTTCCATACCATGTGGTATAGATTTGAATGAGTATCATCTCTGAATATTCAGCAACAAATTATCATAACTTCCCGTGCAGATGCAGTCACCTATAAGGAAAGCACTTCATTTAGAACAGGCAGTCGCGAAGCTCCTTGCAAGCTTGCGCTATGATCGATTGGCAACCAATCGAACTAAGTACCACCACTAAAGAAATTTGATCTGGTATTGTAATCACCTTATGTCGCCAGAACAATGTGTCGATATGGTATACAATTGACACGGGACAAAGCGCAGCGTGAGGTCAATGTCAATGACTGTCTACTTGATAAGTCAATAAGATGTAAGCACGATGCGAGAGTGATCACCTCAGTTCGGCATATTCTCAGAGCACAGTCTGAGCTCAGGACTGGGACTTGCAAAATATTTTAAATTGAGCCCGTGTCGCAATCATATCTGAGCATTTAGTCAACCCCACTTTGGTACCGAGCAGAGCCCTTTCTCTCATCTCGGACTGGAGTAATAATGAACGGACCACTAATCTCAAAATTGATATCATGTACATTTAATAATAAAAGATTCCAGTAGATTCATTCAATAAACAAGCAAGTAGTGTACATGGTCCTTCTCGTCTCTAATCCTCATTTCCTTGAACTATTGCCCGTTCCTTATCCTCAATCTCCACCAGCCCAGTCGCAATATCCAACAAAATCTTACCATCCTCTATAGTGTCCCTCAACATTTCCGTGTCTGCGGCCTGACCACCATGTTGGATAAGCTCGTTGGCGATTCGGATAAGGAACGATGCCACAGCGAAGTGACCCTGACGCAATCCGTTCATATCATGAAAATTGGTGACACCGGCTTCCCGAACGAGTCGAAGTAGTGCAAGCCGAGAAGGATGTTGATCTGTCTCGTCCTGTCTCATGACACGCCAGCGCCGTTTGACATCCTCCGAATCCTCTCGTTTGTTGACTTGCTCGTACAGCAGGCTCCGGTTCCGGTATTTGGAATGCAAGTGATCGGCAAGCTTAAGACCATTTGCAGAGTGGGGGCCCCAGCTGTTATCGGGTTTCAATTTGGGAGACTTGGATGGAGTTGGAGATTTCAACTTTGGGGATCGCGCTTCCTCCTTGATGTTCAGATCTGCTGCCGGAACAGAATTTGGGATTTCGTCTTCTGAGGAAAATTCTTCAGGTAACTGAGACTGAGTCTCATAATACAAATCGTCGTCGCCTGTACCTATTGATTTAAGAGATTAATTATATCAAGCAATCCGAGTCATAAGATATTTGTACCACTCACCATATTGAGGTTGAGACTCGTCCTCATATGCAGCCAGTCCAGAAGACTGCAAGAAACCAAAGTATTGGGTTTCAGAGGTGCGAGGGTCCAGATATCCACCAGGTCCGATGATTTCTGATCTTAAAAAATATAGCGCAGGTTAGAACAAAAATAATATAGAATACTGTTACTCACATGTGCGAGGTTGCAGCTGAGAATGCTGCTCGGTGGCAAGGGCGTTTATCTTGTCCAACTTTTTCATCCGGGTCCTCAAGCTCTCTCTTCATTTTTGGGTCGGATGGTGAGTCTGTTAAAAACGAGTGGTTCGGCCATTGTCAATGGTGAACGCTTTGAACAAAAGGGATATCACGTGCATCACACTCAGCTCGAAGAAATTCTAAGTCAACACCTTTGAAATCTTATAAAATTGTCGAAATCATACACATGAAATATCCAGAAAAATATTTACTGAAATGTAGGTAAGTACTACTCCTCAGTTAAGTCTGGGGTTGAAACATTGCGACGACGCTTTCTCGCTCTCTGTCCATCAGTATTACTGGCCTGCATTTGAATTCCTCGCGCTTCTTTTGCTTGCCTGTTAGCAGCTAAAGTCGCTTGACGTTTTTCTGCGGTCACCTTGCGCTTCTTCTCCTGTGTGAGACGATAATCTTTTGCAAGATCAAAATGGAATTTTTGACGGTCTTGATGCAGCGGAGTTGGCGAAGTCAGTGAGCGGGGTAGCAGATCTTGAAGGAGAATAGCGTTATGCAATGCATGAGTGTTGACAATATAATTGTCATCATCTTCATGCGAAATGACAGCTACTCGTCGGGATGTGTCTTTCCATTCCTGACGAACGACTCGAGAGCCTGAGGGTTTGCAACCAGCAAGTCGACAGTCATGCTGCACCGAGATGCAAAATAGTACATCTTGAGGTTCAACCACAAGAAACCTGTCGCAGGTACCCTCTTGGGGACAGCTCAAGACTGGCATATCGAAGTCTGGGTGTCTTTCCACCCCCAAAATGAACCTTTCAATGGTTAAAATAAAATCTGGATCACCATCGATTGCAATGTCCGGAGAAAGTATTTCACGAAGTCGCCCAATAGTAAATTCCTAAAAGCAGAACATTTAGCAATGCAATCTAGAGTAATATATACTCAATAATATTTGCATTTCCATGTTGGACTGCAACCTATGCTCCGGTCACACAGGAATCTCCAGACTTTGCTATGACCGCCTTATTGTTTACCCAAACGTTCGATTGCACTGCCGAGTTGTATACAGAAGATGCATTGGTATCTTCCCAAGGCAAATGTAATGTCTTCTTCTCGGAAAGCGGTATAACATGACCTATTTAATTCTTGTTGAGACGACATAGTAAAAATGTTAATTGATACACACCATAGTTGATATTACAAGGAGGAACCCAGCCTAAATGCCGTTGGATCATGACATCAGTCTTAAGAATCTGGCGGACTCGTAATGATGCTTCCATCCATTCCCCGTTATATAGCCAATATCCTTCGCTAAGTATATGTTTGAGACGATCCATGGAAGCAAATTTCCTTGCGATATCTCGACTGGGTGCTTGGTGATTGCTGAGAATTGAGCACATACGGAAGACAGCATTGAAGCACTCGAATATCTCGGTGCTATTATGAATCGCTGGCCCGTATCAACGACAGTCCGAAATAAGATGTGTTAGCATGTGTAACTTGATCTTGCAGGTTATCTTGTTTGGATCGACTGCCGCAAAAGCATCAAGAACATTACTAATTCAAATTTCCAAGTCGTTCTATAAAATTTACAAGAATTAATAAAACATCATACACGGACGGAGACCTGCATCAAGTTGGTGTACTTACCAGATATTGATCCATATTCCGTATTTCAGGAACCCATATAATTGCTCTGAGCTCTCCAACGGCTTTTATTACTTCGAATTCGGAAGGTGTAACAAGGTCGTGTACATGAAACACCATTGTCTGCATCAGTGTTTTGAAATGTTTACCAATGAGAGCATTTCGGTACTGCATCATGTATGCTGCACGTATGGGAGGCACTGAAAGCCCATCAGTATCAGTCGATTGAAGCCGTGTGGTGAAGAGTCGTTGCTGTTCTTCCGACAATTTGGAATGGAACATGAACCAGACGTATTTTACAATCCCAAGAAGAATAGTGTGTAAAATTTCAACGGGTGTATCCTGAGTTGGATCAAGGCCTGTTTTTACAATTAGCAATTGCAGTTATTAGAAATGATAGAAATATACCGGAAATGTCGAGCAGTGGATTCATTTTTTCCCCTGGCTGTCCATCCAACCATTCAGTGAGTTCGGTTACGAGTTCATCTGATTTTTTACGAGGATTATCACTGAGGGTTTCTCTTGCACGCTTGAGTAGAATCGCAATCCAGTGCTCAGTGACTGTGTCTTTGGTACCAGTCTGCGTCTGTATCTCCTCAACTCTGGATGCGACACCAGTCATTGCTGCTTTGAGCTGTTTCTTGAGAACTTCTTTTGTCTCTGCTGCAGAACGCAGCACTCCGGTCTAGAATATGTGAATATCATGGACAAAAATCAAACAAGACACCAGCTTACATAGTACAATGCGTGGTAGCCTGTATCGGACTCTTTCTCCTTATGCGAGCCTCCTACATGACACCGTCGACAGAGCTTATTGCCTGTACCGATATGAGAAGCCTCCTCAGACTGTTGAGGGTTATCTGCTGGCAGGCTCGGAATGCGAAGAATAACACCACATTTTCTCTTAGTATCGGCATTAAAGCATCGGATAGGGTTTGTCTGCGTATCACTATTAAATGATGAATTATTAAAAAAGTAACTCGGACCTGATTTGAAGTTTAACTTACTTGACAATTTTACGAATTTCAGCCAGTTGTTCCGGGGACGTTGCATGAGGCGATGTCGACAGGAAGTTCACGAAATATTCCTGTTGTAAGAGCTGAGCGGGGAGGTTTGAATTCTCCATGTACAAATTGATGTGTTTGTTATACTGTTTAGATTTATTCCCTGACACATCATCGGACCAGACGGGGATCATGACGACATATAAATCCTCGTCTTTTCCAACAAGCTCGCGTTTGGGATTTGGCATGACGGGAATAGACGTGAGATCTATCTCAAAGTTAGCATTAAATTTCTGAAGAAAATCATATGTTGTACCTTGCCAAGGCAGCTTTTTATCTGGGAACGATTCAACAATCTCGAAGTAATTACAATCAAACTCGTTGGCAGAAATGCTCTCAACAGTTGACCTTCAAATTAAAGTATTATCCTATTTGGAAGTCAGGTAATTTATAACTGATGAGAGAGCCCGCTTCCACTCACCGCCGTAACATCGACAATGTTACAATCAGCATGCAACACACCATGTCGTTTTACCCACAGCAAAGGAATAACAAGACGGCTATCATGAAGCATTGCTACTTCATTAACGTAGAATTGTTTTCCATTTTTGGAATACATCAGGGTAAGGTCAGATGCGTCAAACTCCTTCCAGCGGTCAGCTTGCCAGACCTCAGAAATTGGGCCATCAGTCTCCTCAGGATAGAAATTGATGTGTGGCGCAACTTGAGGATTGGCAAATTGCTATTGGTTTATTCAGAATATCACATTACGGAGACAGCTGGAATTACATACTCGTTTGATAGCCTCACGAGGATCATTAACATAGAAGTGATTGCCCATGGAAGATGTGCACTCGATGGGTTCTGAGCCACAAATTTTCGTAAGGTCTTGTTGCACTTTTCGAAATGCATCATATGATGGTACTTGTTGCACACCGACTTGTTTCAATAGCCATAGCAAAAATTTGAAGTGATTGCTAGACAAATGTAATCGTGGCAGATTGTCCATGATATCAAGCAGCATTGTCTGCAAAAATTACATGTTAAAACACACCAAGATTGTACAGAGAACAACTCACAAGCTTATTTGGATATGGGGAATAATCCATGTTATTGTCGATGGCAGCCATAGGCAGGACAAGATTTTTAAAATCAATAAAATCTTCACCAGAATCCACGTCAACTGCAATCCCAATCCAGATTTGTTAGAATTTAATTCATAAGTAAAATGAAAATAAACATACTACCCATTCGACGCATCATGTCGATAACATTCGTATTCGCAGTATCATTATCTTGAGCTTCCATCTCCTCCATGGCCTGCATGAACAAATAATCGCTCTCAGACTCAAGCTTATGTTGTTCTGCCTCTTCGTCATGAATAGAAAGGGGTTCCAAAAAATGACCTCGGATCTCTTCAGTTTCAAAACTCGGAATACTGAAATCGGCTAGAGGTGGGTATGATGTTCTCTCAGGAACAGAAAATGAATCCATTGCAGTGCTTGCAGCCGCTCCTGAGTGAGTCATTTCCAAAAGTTCACGGGCATGACTCATGAGCTTCACGATTTCGCTCTTCTTGTTGGTGTAAAATGTTCTGTTTATGTGTATCCAATTCGAGATGCTTCCGAATTGAGCCCTTGACAATCCATTTGCCAGCGCCCTGTGGATCCACATTGAAGCAAGTAATGCACTGTGCTTTGTTGGACACGGTTGGGTGATTCT
>ML179697.1:0-60438 GCA_004369135.1 Dendrothele bispora CBS 962.96
TTCCGTTGTTACCTTGTTTCACTTCTTTGTTCTATGATTCCATCAGCCACACTGCCTCACTTGATTCCTGAACTTGTAGCCTTATTGTATATAACCAGTTCTGTCAACACCTGGTTCCCCATCTTCCTCTTTGTCTGTTGGGACCAGGTGTGTTGTCAGTTGGCTGCAGCTAAGCCTAATCTTGACCTCTTTGTCTGTTGGGACCAGTCTTCACTCTTTGTGACAATTAAGGTATGCATCAGATGCATTTGGGGTATGTCACGTGCTTCTTGTGACATTTTCCCCATTTCCACTTCATCCATCCGTATCTCTGTTCAAACTCATTTGTTGGCTTATCTGCTATGGGGCATTAATTTTGCGGCCAATAGCTTCATGTAGACCCCAATACCACTAGTATTTGTCTTTGTTAGCGTGAGGTTTTATGCGAAATACACAAAAAAACGTCTTTTTATGACAGAACCTCCCTGTAAGTATCAAAGAAATTTGGAAAACATACAATGACATAGAGAATGGTCTCAGATTAATTGTTAGATAGTGAAGGAGAGATGAAATAAGCTAAAATGTAGTGTGTTGCAGATACTGTAGTGGAAGTAAGACTTGATTCCCACAATGTCAAAAAGAAATGCATTAAAGTCGACATAAAAATTGCCAAATTTTTTATTCCTTTCTGTCAAAGGTAAATAAGGTGGTCTACTTTAATGCCCCATAGCAGATAAGCCAAAAAATGAGTTTGAAGGGAGATATGGATGGATGAAGTGGAAACAGAGAAAATGTCGCAAGAAGCACGTGACATACCCCAAATGTGTCTGATGTGTACCTTAGCAGACTAAGACTATGTTTGTACATTTGAAATTATACATGTGCCCCTCAACTTTGTTCCAAAGGTTTTCATCCTTGAGTAATTGGATCATTCTGCATGCCTTCATTTTGTCAATGGCCTTGACCCCCAGAAGACACAAGTTGATTACATATGCCCTCAGATGCTACCATGCACAGAAATGCAGTCTTCAACTCTACTAGTTGGTTCATGGTGAGGAAATGTGAGGTCCAGCAGGTCAAAACTGGAAGTATGAGGACCAATACAACTAGCTGGAAAGTTGTCTGTTCCTGTTGTAGTGGCCCAAGTGCAAATGTATGGCTATTGAACTACTTGATCAAATCAAGTGCCTTATCTGCAGTCTGAATAAGTGGAACTTTGAGTTTGATAATGTTGCCAACCACTCGATTAATCTGGTGTGCCCAACAGTCCAGTACAACAAGCCAGGGAAACTTGACAAGAAGGTCATGGCACATTTTTGCTGATTTGCTGCTTGCATCTGTACACCATGCAACCAAAATAACCTTGAAAATATCACAAATTTGTTTCATTTTGTTCAGAACAATCTTCATGAGATTCTCAGCAGTCTTCTGTTCTGAAGACACATTCTCAACACCAAGAAGAAAGGGCTGTGATGGCATATTATAAAGATTAGTTGTGAGAAGAACGGATATAATGGGGCCCCACTTACATTATACTCAACGTTGACCATGCTTGTGACCAGGCTGCTCTTTGTTACATTCTTCCATCCATCACATTGCCCCATTTCATACAAGCCCACTGTCTCTGACCTCATGCCGCTTTGTGACTTCTCAGCCTCTTCATCCAAGATTCTTCCCGAAAACTGTTTACAAGTTGGCAGACTGGCTCCAGAAACCCATTTTGCAAAGAACAACTGCCAGTAAGGTATTCCAACTGTCCTCCAGGCCACCAGACCACTAACAAGCAAGCAGCAGAGATGTGCATTAAACTCAGCCTGAAAATTTTGTAACCATGGGAGTTGTCAAGATAGATTTTTGCCATAAAACAATGCATTAGAAGTGAAGCTACTAGAGCTGGGACCTGGAGATGGTGCCCTGCTCAGGCTAGGAGATTGATTAAGAGTGATGTGAATTATTGGTATGTCAAGACTTTCTGTGCTCAATTTCTGTGTGGTTAACAGAGCTTGAAGTGACTCAGTATTGGGACCTAGCATATTGGAATAAGGACTATACACAGTATTAAGAGGTAGGGCTATATTCAGGGTATGGGACAGATTGGGAGGGACTGGAGTGCAGGATGACAATGACAGGGCTTTGTGCTTGCCAGCTGAATGAGACAATGCATGTTGCTTTCTCTGTGACATGTCATTCAGTCCTAACTGCTGTACATTCACAGGTGTGTGAGGACAATTTGCAAGATGCTGCCAGAGCTTTCCTGGCTAACCCTGTAGGACTTGTATGCTGATATGGGAACCCAGGTCAACCATGCAAGTCTGCAGAACTTGGTTTTTGTCCAGAGTTTCATGTACTACTGTATCGTTTTGATCAAGTGTTCAGTCATTTGTAAAATTTTGGCCAAAAAAAATCCAAAAAATCCAAAAAAAAAAATAAAAATGGCTCCAGATTTTTTTGGCTGTGATGCATGACTGAATGCGTGACTGAACACTTGATCAAAACAATACAGTATAGCATGCTGCATTGTGAGTGTCATTCAGCATGAGTCTTACTGGTACCATGAATAGAATAGGCAACACACCTTTCTGAATGACTGAATCAAAAGATGGCACACCTGGTCTCAATCCAGCAGAAGTCTGCTCCCTGTAGATAGCAACAAGAGAATGAATGGCATTTTCTATACAATACTTGCACCATAAAAACTTGTGTCTTGAGCTATTCATATTCACTGTGCCTTCATGTATGTGCTCCCATACTATAGATTGAGGAGGCATAGCTACTGTAGCATGCTACCACAATGCACACAGAGCTTTAAGTAAAGTGGATGAAACAAAGTTGTACAATCTCTAATGTATGGTGACACATCGACTGACTAGCGACTGTATTGACAACCAACGCTTACATTGACTCAGAGTCATGACCTCAGACTATTGACTAATTGTCAGCAATTCATGTGGTACTTCCCATCACTGTTATCTGCCGCTATCTTCTTGGGAACCATTCCTATGCTCTTGTTTATGATGGTTCTTCAGGTCAAGGCTTATCCACCTGTACCGATTCAGATTGGGCATCTGACCTGAACTCACATTGCTCCCAGACAGGCTTCCTTTTAAAGATGGTCAAGGGTATATTTACTTGGACTTCTCATGCTCAGAAGATGATAGTGTTCTCTTCTACTGAGGCCAAGTATATGGTGCTCTCTGATTGTAGCTGCCAAGTTGTCTGGATTCATACCTTACTCAAAGAAATTGGTTACAATCTGGAACCTATACCTATCTATGGGGATAACCAAGGTTCAATCTTTATGGCTTCTAACCTAATAACTGAATGCCACTCTAAGCATATTGATATCTGTTATCATTATATTCATGAGGTTATTGAGAGAGGCATAGTCAAAGTATATTTTATTGATGGAAATGACAACCCTGCTGATCTATTCACCAAAAACCTGGGATGGGTCAATTTGAAGAAGTTCCGAGATCTTCTTGACCTCGAATTCTACACTTCAGCTACTGATAGTGCCATTTTTACTTAAATATACAAGGATATTTGTCTTCTTAGGTAGTATTTAGTGAGGGGGAGTTTTGAACTTTGTTCCATTCCATCTACAATGTCATTATGATTACTTTATGATTTCACTATGATACATCTATGATATCATTCTATGACTTGTCTATGACAGTATATGTACATCATTTCTTACATCGCTATGTAGTCATGCACTTATACTTAGACTCTGTCTTATAGTATATAAGGACTGTAGATACCAGCCTTAATACTCAGTTTGTTTCACTCTAGAAACAATCGCCTGAGCCCTCTTAGTATCTTTACTACTAACAGTCTAGCTCTCTGTCCCCAGGTGAGTCAGAGTCATGCCACTGTGTACTTGAGTGTAACACAGGCTGCCCTCAACAGAAACCCTGGGCAACCAAACTGCACCTAATGTATCCCAAGAACCACTGTCTCCAGCACTCATGATTGGATTGACATCAGGTCCCACATTAAATCCCATAAAAAATCAACTCATACCTTACATATCTGCTCTATCTGAGCACCATTCCTTCAATGTGCTGCCCCTTGTGCCTCAAATTCCAGGTCAGGAACAAGTACACACTCCCCATGATATGATCCTTCCTGCTCCATCAGCATGAAGGAATAGGGCCATCACTTTGTGCAGCAGGTACGAGGCCTCCAAAACTGAAAAGATGATGTATGTATGCCGAGTTCCCATGTATGATTCTGTGAAAAGATGAAGGACAAACTCGTGGTCACTTGAATGCAATAAGACTTTGACATGCCAAATGGCTTTCCACACAATGCACTAAGCAACAGGAATAAGTAAGGATGAGTGCTCCTTTCAGTTGGCCTCGTAATTTTTCAAGGAGACAGCCAGGGTTGATTGTGGTCAATATCCTATCTTTCAGACCCAGATGGGGGCATTCACTTGGACAAATTTACTTGAAATGATCAAGAGTCCAGTGAAAGTATGAGATGTGTATAAACCACTTGGTCTTGGTGAATATCCTGACATTCAATCATTGTGGGGAGTGTGGGAAGAAGGAAGGCATATTGATGGCATTGGGAGATCTGTTCAACTTTGATTGATTGAAGAGAAATGGGGAAATTTGGAGAACAAAAATGGTAAAGGAACATTCCCAGTACTGGCTCTTATCAGGAACCAGGACATCGATCTGTAATTGGAGTGTTCCTTACTCAGTTCTTGTTCATTTTCCATCCCTTTAGCATCAGGAGAAAGGCATTAATCATGTCTATATTCATATCAAGTTTGTAAATTTTTATGGGCAGAACTGCGAGCCCTATGAATATTGGAATTAAGATTTATATAGAAGCAGGACACATGATGTAATTTTCTAATTTGCCAAGTCATATACATTTGACCTCCTTCACCAATGAACACTCATGTTCTCTTCAAATCTTTCTCATCCAAAACACCTGTAGCCTCATCCATGGATCTTTTCCCTTCAAATCTACCTACTTAGGACCTAATCCGGCAAGATCTCCATATGAACAACTCATCTTCATCAATAAGGCCACTCCCAGCCTGGGTATCTGCAGCTTTTGTACCAAGATGAGGACGAGGTTGAGGCTGAGGAAGGGGATGAGGAAGGGGATGGACAGATCAAGGAGAAGAAGTGGTGGTTGGGAGAGAAGTGTTGGTAGCAGGGAGCTTGGTATCTGAGTCAATACCATTGAAGTCTACACCAAAATCCTCCTGTGAGTCAGAGTCTTCTTCAAGTCGCTTTGCTCTTCTAGTGGCTTGTTTTTTCGTGTCCATCCCTAGTTTTTTTTTCCCTGTTCCCTTCTTTTGCTTCTCTTTCTCTCTCCTTTCATTTTCAGCTGGAGCAATATGCTTTTTTTCATCAGTTGTTGCTTTCTTTTCTGTCGAAAACGCAATCTCGCTCAGCCTTCTGAGCTGCTTTCACTAATCTCGTTGCTTCCTTCTCTGCCTCCTTGTGTGCTTTTCCCATCTCCTTTTTCTACTTTCCATTGCTCCTTCTCCTGTTGCTCCAGCTCCTTTTGTGTGTCCCTTATTTCCTTCTGTCTTTTACGTTCCTCTTTATTTGCCTGACGCTGTTTCTCTTCATCTGCCTTCTTATCTTTGGCTATTGTCCTCAGTCTTCTCTTGAAGCTCTTTTTAACCTCAATCCATTTCAGCTTCCACTCCTCATACGCTAAAGCTTCCAGGGCCTCCTCCAATGTCATGTGCCGACTAGTAGTTGCAGCTGAAAACCTCTTCGGAGGTTTTTTCTTTTTGCAGAAAAATTGTTCTCGTAAGTCCCCATTCTCTTTATTCATCAGCTTCTTCAATGCGAAATTGCACTGCATCTGATGACATGCCTTCTCTAGCAAATCCCGCAATTGAATATTTTGCATGTGAAGATCTTCAAGTGTTGCATCTGCCGATGTGTCGAGAATGGGTAAAAACAGGGAGGAAAAACCCATATTCTCCTATGTAGGTACCATCTTAAATACTAACTAATGACATAAAGGAGTATAAACAAAAGTAAAGTAATCAAGGTTTCAAAGAGGTCGACGGCTGGGTATTGTTGATCATCTATTCTTGACACTCCCCCTGATCGCAATACCCAGTGAAATCCAGAAGAAAAGAAGGGCAAATATGCAGAAGAGAAAAGTCCAAGTCATAACAACATCCAAACTGGTAGAGCTCAGTAACCAATTGGCTGGAGTTCATAGCTAGCAGCAGCTGTGTTCGGCAGATGTGGCAAGTGTGATTGCCATCGAATGCAATCAGAATTGACTGTTGGACAAAGGTGGATAAATTAGGTGTCCCAAACCAAGGCCCTAAACCAGCACTCTGGTGACTGCGAAAATTCTTGTTGCTGAAGAGTTGTCATGGGAGAAGAGAGTCAGAGGTTATGAACAACATAATGTGAAAATGACTGGGAGAGATGCTGAGATCGAGGATAATGACAAGATCAAGTGGAGGCACTAGAACAAAGAGATCAAGCTATGATGGCTAGAACAAAGATCAAGCAACAATGTGCTATATAACGGATATCAAGCGACAAGCACTATAGAATGGATATCGGGCAACAAGTGCTAAAGAATGAGAGATTGAGTGACGATGCAGTGAGCATGAACAGATTACCACGCAGTTGGAGGGCTGAGGTGGAGCCCATAACCTGTTGAGAATGGGTAAAAACAGGGAGGAAAAACCTATATTCTCCTATGTAGGTACCATCTTCAATACTAACTAATGACATAAAGGAGTATAAACAAAAGTAAAGTAATCAAGGTTTCAAAGAGGTCGATGGCTGGATATTGTCAATCATCTATTCTTGACACAATACATTCTCGGAAAGCCCAGAGAGACGAAACATATCTTTTGCTGTCATGCATGAGAAGTATTCATGTTGTCTTGTCCAAAGTTATATCCAGCGAAGACAACAATGATGCATTTGATGGTAAATCCAATACTGAAGATTTTCCTGAAGGACTATCTGATGCCTGATTTGTTGATGGAGCCAAATGGGAGAATGGACTCTAGGGATCACTGATCTGAAGATCAGGCAAGGTTGTAGAAATGGGCTCCAAAGCTTGTGTTGTTGTATTCAGGGCTGCTTCATTCACCCAATCCAGAATAGTGTTGGGGTCCAATGGATGTATACCGGTCTTTTGGAAAGCTGCCTTGATTCTCTCAGCAGTAAGTGCCTGCACTTATGCATAGGAGTAATATTTGATGAAGTTATTTTTTCAAACAGACTCACCACACATAGTGAGCTCATTCACCAACTTCTTCCAAGCAGAGCTGAGAGGCCCAAAGACTGCAACAAGACAACACTAGGATGTATTGGTGTCCCATCAGCAGAAATGCATTCAATGATGGTCACCAGTTCCTGATCGCTGCCTTCAAGCATCTTTACATTCTTTTGATCATGGTCGACAATGACCATGGTCCTTTCTCCTTTGCCCATCATGACACCCTTCTCATTCATGTTGTAGATATGCTGAGGCTCGATGTGGTATGTCATAATGATCTCCTTCAATTCTTCAAAATAATCATTCGTGGTGATAGGGTTAGTCTAGTTTTGTTTTGTTAGCGTGGGCTGTGCCAGCCCAAATTAGATAAGCTAATTGCGCTCCCACGCATGCCACCCTGCTGCATGTCAGTTGGTTGTACCTTTACTCTTTCTCAACCATTTCCTCTACACAACCGAAAACCTCAAATCTTGTACTGGTACACCAGCTTTATGTTTCCCCTCAAAATACATCAATTTGACCACATTATGTCACTTAGTGATGTCATCTACTGCAAAATGGACTGATACCGAAGGCATCAATACTCTCAAGAAAATTGTATTGCATCATATTTCTCAATGGCTGAACGGACTTTATGACTTTCAGCTAGAGAATATCTCTTGTGTTCTTGATGGAGATAAACTTTTAGTCTTCACGGCAACAGGTGATGGCAAGTCAAGCTTATACAATGTACCACTTCTTGTCCATTTGGAACTTGCTGCAAATCTGGAATTGTGCCCACCTTTCCCCATTCGAAAAAACCGAATTGTGGTGGTTGTAACACCAACCAAGGGCTGGGCCAAGAGCATAGTAAGTACTTTTCTATTTAATTCCATTCCTGCCCTTTTGAATTTTCATTAATTATCTAGATACATGAGGCAAAGGAATTTGGACTCTCGGGCCTTTCTTACTGTCACGAGCATATCACTGAATACACAGCCAAGAAGATCAATCTTGTGAAGTCAATATGTGAATGCAAGGAATGGCAGCTTATATGTGTTGATCCTGAACATCTAGCAACACCCAAATGGCAGGAGATTCTCAAGAGCAATGTCTTTCTCAAGAATCTACTTCTTTTTTGTATTGAAGAAGTACATCTTATCTGCTCTTGGGGACCTGGTTTTTGCCCGCATTTTGAGTCTATTGGTGCAATTGCTCGGGGATTCATTCCTGAACAGGTCTCTATTATAGGACTCTCAGCTACATCTTCACCTGGTACACATACTCTGGCAATCTGGCACTCTCCCAGGATGTTTCTGACTCATACCATCTTATTCAATGCTCTAATGAACGCATCAACATGCAACTCATTATCAACACTCTCAGATGCAAGAAGGGCATATCGAATTTGCAAACATCCTTGAATATCTATGAGCGGGCTGAAAGACTATTATACATGTCAATACCATCCCTGAAGCATACGAAATCTATGAATTCCTGTGAAGTCATATACCCTCTGCTACTAGCCCTTTACATCGCATGCAGATGTATCATTCTCTCTGCATGGATGAGTACAATCGGGAGACATTTGAACTTGTGGATAATGATCTGAAACTCCAAGTAGTCATTGCAACCGTGGCATTTATGCAAGGAATCAAGCGGAAACCCATCTTGGATAGCATCTTGTTCAATTTCCCTACAACTCTTGATGAATTCTGGCAAGCAAAGAGACGAGCTGGCCAGTCACCGGATGTCATTTTTCGATGAATTGCAATCGTACCTGAAAAAGTTATCCAGAATGCAAAAGATTTCATGCGAGGTGAGTCTATTTAATATTAAATGTATGATCTAATTAGTGTTTGTTCCAGCACATCATGAATTGAGCACCAGCACCACACACAAGACAACTCCCTCCAAAAACAAGAAGTTGAAAAAGCAAGATGCTGAAGATGTTGTTGATATGGATCAGGGCAAGGCATCATTTTTGGCCAAAGAGTTATGTCTCACAGGAAACATCAACAAGTACTATGGTAACCCACCGCTTGACCAAACATTATCCAACACATAACACTTCTTTACTTCTCCTTTCACAGTCTCCTCAACAGTTGATTTATGCATTCGTTCCAACGAGGCATCAGTCATTGATTTAAGTGATACCCAAGCCATAAGATCACATGTAGTAAGTCCCATCACAGAAGTTAATTGTTTTTTGTCGACATGTGTCTGTGTACCAAATTGATGAATAGCATATGGAAGCAAGAGGTATCTGTTTGCGAGTTGATTATGCCAGGTGATCAAAGGATTGAGAGAGGTGAGTATCCTCTAATAAAATGATGAGTCGTACTGGCTATGAGCAGATGATAACCATATTGTAACTTACCATATGTACAGACCTATTTTTATGCTCAACAGCAATTCCATATCTCCAAGGCAGTGCGAGGTATTCAAAGAATGAGTAGAGAAATGGTGTACGATGCCAGAATGTATTGACAGAGTGCTCAGGATTGAAGGTATTGATATCTTCCCAGGTTACAGTAGCAGAGGACATGTGAGCAGGCACATCTTTGGGGTGATCAGGGTCACTCTTCATGAGAGTAGCAATGTCTCTGTGAGCCTGAGCTGTATATAATTGTGCCGCCCATGCAGATATTGCAACACCTGCATATAGAATAGAGGTAGGGTCGACATCAAGTGAAAAAGAGTGTTTTCGATGTTGGCAAGCTCAATAAGTTGTAAAGCTGTTGTGGTGATGGAATATTTGCTTCACAATATTGATAGGCTTGATGTTGTTATGACCCTGAAGGAACCAAGTTATAGAGCTCTGATGGAAATTCAAACAGAGGTCTTTATCATGTTTCCGAGGACGAGACCAGAAAAGATACGAAAGAAAATCACCAATAGTCCCAAAATCAGCACATATACATTGGAGATGTTCATCTAGACATGCAAGTGTTGAACTTTGTTCCATCTCTATCTACAATTATGCATAGCCTCTTTCTATATGTAGTATGATCTTATGGCTATGAGCACTGCATGGTCTGTGCACACTCTTTTGTAGTATATAAGGATAGTAGTTACCTGCCTTGATACTCAGTTCGTTTCTCTCTGAAACAGTCACCCTAAGCCCTCTAAGCTTTCTATTAACAGTCTTAGTTCATGTCCCCAGGTGAGTAGAGGTCATACCATCTTCTACTTTATGTAGCAGGATGCACCCTCGACAGGTTATGGGCCCTGAGCCCTTGGTCTATGGTTACCTGGATGCTTGATCCATGTTGTGCGTTTTATCCGCTGCATATTGGATCACATACTGAATTTAGACCATCCGTTTGCTGCAGTACTTTGCGTACAGCGTGAACGTTGACATTACCAGATTTATGTCAGTTTTGCACTGCATATCTGTGTATTTGGGTCAATGTCACCATTGAGTGGCGCCCTTGTGGCTGCCTTTTATTTTCTCTTAACATTGTAGGACTAACGCTGACAGTTTGACTCCCCAGATCTTTTTAACATTTTACAATTAAAAATGTCCTCTGCTCTGATCAACTGTGTCCCTGTTCTCAACAGTGCCAACTGGATTGAATGGTCCCATGCCATCAAGGCGTTCCTCATGTCTCAAGGAGTCTGGTACGTCATGGAAGACTCGCCTCCTGCCACTACTGATGCTGCAGCCTCTAAAACCTGGCATGATGATAAATACAAAGCCATGGGTAATATCTTGCTGCTCGTCTCTCCCCAGATCAAATCAACTATCTCGGATGCGACTGGAGCTAAGGAGATGTATGACGTCCTTAAGGGACAGTACAGTAAGCCTGGAGTTGCTGCAGTCTTCACCGACTTTAAAGGTGCCATCAATTACCATATCCCTAATGACAAGCATCCCGCTGCTGCCATTGATAACATTATTATGTTTTCACTCAAATTGCCACTAACAGCCCGTCTACTGGTACTACCACTACTAGTATGGCTATCCCCAAGTTTATTCAGGCGATGCTGATCATTACTAAGCTCTCTAACCAGTACTCTTATGTTGTCCAGACCGTTGCGCAGACGCTAATGGACAAAATTGTCAACAACCTGACGCCAGAGTGTATCCGTGAAGCCACTATCCATGCCTGGGAAGGCCAGAACAAGCAAAATGACGGTAACTCTGGCAAGAGTGCCAACAAACTCTCGGCTGTAGAGCAAAAGGAAGGTGACCCTGACTTTAAGTTGCAGCAGAAGCACCAAAATACCGGCAGCACTGACTCACAGACTAATCAGGGAGACGCCAAGGGAGATGGAAAGAAGAAGTGCCAGCACGGCAAACACTCTGGCAAGGGTAAGGAGAAGGCCAACTCGGCCGATGCTGATGAGGGTGAGTGTTCTCACACCATGTCCCCCACCATCGTTATGGACCAGGCTGCACTCGACGTGTGCCGTCCTTTCTTCTCTCCAGCCCCCAAGCCTTTTGACGCCTTCTTCACCTCTACCAAGAGGTCTATTAACTTAGTCCGGGACATTGGCCTTGAACCAACCTGTGAACGTGTCTGTGCCCTTGAGGATGTAGTCATGACCAACTCTCCTGAAGCATCTAACTCTCAATCCTCGGCGGATCGATTAATGGAGAAGAACAAGTATGCTGTATCCTTGGGCTCTGATGACAAAGACGATGAGTTCATTCATTTTTCTCTACCCTCTTACAGTGGCACTAATGCATGTTTTTCCGCTGCAGGTGATTTGTTTAGTACTTGTATTTACCATGCTGCCCCCACTGTATTAGTACCTTCTCACAATCTATGTGCGTGTCACTGTTCTGCTGCCAAGTGTGATAAGTGTAAAGGATTTGAGAAAATGTTAGAAGACTTCTTTAAGTCAAATTGGCTACTCAACTCTTGCGCTTCTGCACATTTTAGTAACAATAAAGCCAATTTTACTGAACTCCAAGACATAGATCCCATTCCAGTGAAAACTGCAAATGGCCTAACTCATATTGCGGCCCAAGGATCTGTCCGTCTTAGTCAAGGATCAGATATCTTTATGATCAAACCAGTCTTCTATGTCGCTGACCTTAATCAGCGACTTCTGTCACTTGGCACCTTTTTACGTGATAACTCAAATGTGCGTGGTAACTCGCAGCATATTCAGTTGATTAATAACTCCAGTAAACATTTTTTAACCTTTACAAAATGTAATCCGGCAGAAATTTTATATTTCCTGCCACATACACAGCATGATGTTGCAGAAATTGCTGACACTTGCATTTACCATCTAGATTACAAGACTATGCACCACTGATTAGGCCACCCTTCATGTGACGCTCTTCTTAATGCACCTAAGCATACTAATGGCTTCCCAAAGATTGAGATTCCTTGTGATACTCCTCTTTGCCGTGGTTGGGCTGAAGGGAAGTTGCCATTACAAGCATTCCCACCAAGCCTGAGATGTGCTACACAACCCTTTGAGCTTATCCATTCGGACTTGAAGGAATTCCCTGTACTCTCTTATCATAAATATAAGTACACTATTGTCTTTTTAGACTACTGGAAGAGTCACACGTGGATAACCTTCCTGCGCACCAAAGCTGCTGCACTCACCCCAACTAAGCATTTTATTGCTATGGTCAAGACTCAGTTTAAAACAAAAATCGAAAGATGGATGTCTGACGTCAGCGGTGAATATATGTCTGATGCCTTTGTCAATCTGATGAAGGAAAAGGGTATTGAAATCATTAAAAGTGCGCCGTATACACCCCAACAGAATGGGAGAGCGGAACAATTCATGTGCACTATGATGGATAAAGCTGAAGCTATGTGGCTATTTGCTTGCATACCGGACTCATGGTTTGAATTCTCGGTAGAACATGCCATCCATATTTATAACCAGACACCTCTGTGTCACCTTAAATGGCAGACTCCTCATGAGGAAATTAAGGGGGAGGTTCCTCATATTGACCATTTATGGGTCTTCAGCTGTGGAGCTTATGTACACATCCCAGCCAATAGACAAAAGAACAAACTCACTCCTAAATCGGAATATATGGTGTATCTGGACATAGCTCCTGGTGGACATGGCAATCACTTTATGCGTCTACCTAACAATGTAGTTTTTACATTGGCTCATGCTATTTTCAAGGAGACAGTCTTCCCTAAATGCGAGAAGCGTCCCTGAACATCCCGTAAACTACCTTTATTGGCACCCGATGATGAGGATCCTGAATACAATCCTCCAAACTCAATTCCTGACAACGACGATGATGATGGTTTTACCTCTCATCCTCCTCGCGGTCCTTTCCACCAAGATGGACAGGAAGATACACAAGACGACGGTCCAGCAACTCCTAGTCCCCCGCCTTCACCTCTGGCAGAGGAACCCGAACTGGAAAAACCTCCAGCACCTTGGACCTCAGGGCGTCAGCAAAAAGTTCCCACATGACCTGGTAATCTTTATGGAGATAATCAGCCCCCAATAGATATTGATGTGCAGAAACCAAGAGAGTGGAAGAAAACTGTAGGAGACACCGAGCAGTGGCGAGGCCCCAAACCACGGGGCAGACCCCCTCAACCTACAGTACCAAAACAGGTTCCCAGACCAAGTTCTGTGTCTGGAAATCCAGGTTCAACCACTACTGGCAACACTCAGTCTGCACCACCAGAATGTGAGGAAAAAGTAGCACAATTGTGCAGGGAAGGGGGAGTAAAATTTATTAATTACCTGCTTTCCCAAGCAGTAACTGAGGAATCAGTCAATAATGCCTACAAAAATATCCTTGAGTGACATTACTGAGATATTGCTCGCCTGCCAAAGGCTAAGCAGGAGGAGTGGAAGACTGCTTGCCGCGAAGAATTAGAGGCACTTCACAAGTGCAACGTCTTTGAACTCATGGATCGACCTTCCAATCGAAAGGTCATTAAAAACCAATGGGTCTTCGACGTCAAAAGCAACAGTCATAAGAAGGCAAGGCTCATCGCTAGAGATGACAACGGGTATTTGGTGGGTATTTTGTAATTTCAACATTGTACTTGAACGAAACATCATTTCAAGCTCAAAATTGCACTGATTCATCAAAATTGAATAATTTATCATAAAATCAAGTTTTCTCAGAATTTGTCACACTGGTTATGTCACAATGTTCCAAAGGGTCATTTTTACCCATGGGTATTTGACCTGTGGGTATTCAAACTCAATCTCCTCTCTATACAATCAGTTGTACACTTTTTGCTCCAATTCTTGAATTTATCATAACTTCTTTACGTTATCCATATGCATGTCAATTTTTGGCTCAAACGGATCACAGACTGAAGCACAATGCTGTATTTAAAAATAAAATGCAAATACCCATGGGTAACCCGTTGCCATCTCTACTCATCGCTAAAGGTTTTTCCCAGGTTGAAGGTTTAGACTTTGACCAAGTCTTCTCTCCAGTAGTCCGATTCGAGACAGTGCAACTCATCCTTGCATTGGCAGCACTCGAGAACTGGCATTTGTCCAGTGTCGATGTTTGCAGCGCCTATTTGTATGGCAAACTCAATGAAGAAATCTACATGGAACAACCAGAAGAATTTAAAACTTCCAGACAGGAGCATAAAGCCATTCGACTTAAACGTGCCCTCTATGAACTTAAGCAGGCAGGCCTCTCATGGTGGCACTCCCTTGATGCATCCATGAAGGAACTTGGGTTTGTCCGACTCAGTTCCAATGCGGGCATATTCGTCTTTACATCTAAGACTGGTGATAAAGTTATTGTCATTGTCTATGTAGACAATGCCATATTTTGTGGCAAAGACAAGGGCTTAGTTTATAAGCTGAAAGAGATGTTTATGAAGAAATGGGAATGCAGGGATCTTGGCGACACTAAGGAGTTTCTCTGAATGCAGATTGTCAAGAACCGCAGCCAGATCAAGATAAATCAGTGCACCTACCTTAACAAAGTGATAGAATGCTGCGGCATGCAAAACGCTATGCCTGCGTGAACTCCACTTCCTGCTGGCTTTCAGCCACTTCTAAATGACGGCAATGTCAATCCCGTTCTTTGGCAGAGATTCCAGATGGTCATCAGATCTCTACTTTATATAATGTTGGGCACACAACCCGACATCTCATTCGCTGTGACTAAACTGGCGCAATTTGCTGCCAATCCATCTAAAGAGCACTTAGATAAAGTGCTGTATATCTACAGCTATCTTCTTGGAACTCATTCCTATGCTCTCATTTATGATGGTGCTTCCGCCCAAGGCTTATCAGCCTGTACCAATTCAGATTGGGCATCTGACCTGAACTCACGTCATTCCCAGACTGGCTTCTTCTTACAAATGGCCAAGGGTATATTTACTTGGACTCCTCATGCTCAGAAGACAATTGCACTCTCTTCTACTGAGGCCGAGTATATGGCGCTCTCTGATTGTAGCTGCCAGGTTGTTTGGATCATTACCTTACTCAAGGAGATTGGTTATGATCTAGAACCTATACCTATTTATGGGGATAACCAAGGTTCCATTTTGATGGCCTCTAATCCGATAACCCAACACCGCTCTAAGCATATTGATATTCGTTATCATTATATTTGCGAAAACAGCCTTGTCAAAGTATGTTTATCAACGGAAACAACAACCCTGCTGACCTATTTACTAAAAACCTGGGATGGGTCAAATTTGAGAAGTTCCAACCTTGTCTTGGACTCGAATTCTGCACTTCAGCTGCTGATAGCGCCATTTTTAGATAAATATACTATACGAATATGGATGTTTGTCTTGATTTCGAGTACTTGTCCATATTCTTCTTTACTTTACAAAGTAGGTACGCTTACATACTTTTTAGATAGTATTTAGCAAGGGGGAGTGTTGAACTTTGTTCCATCTCTACAATTATGCACAGCCTCTTTCTATATGTAGTATGATCTTATGGCTATGAGCACTGCATGATCTTTGCACACTCTTTTGTAGTATATAAGGACAGTAGTTACCTGCCTTAATACTCAGTTTGTTTCTCTTTGAAACAGTCGCCCTAAGCCCTCTAAGCTTTCTACTGACAGTCTTAGTTCTTGTCCCCAGGTGAGTAGAGGTCATACCATCTTCTACTTTATGTAGCAGGATGTGCCCTCGACAGCAAGCTGCAACTGGAGATGTTCCTCAGGGGAAAGCCTTTTTTTTCTAGCCTTGTAGTGGTGTATCAAAGATGGAGGAGGCACATTTTGTATATCCTTGAAGAGCATAGAACGAGACTGTACACCAGATGAAAATGGGCTACCAAGAACAGCCAAGTCACTGAGAGATTCATTGATGAGTGTTGAAGGAGTATCGAGTATGGGTGCATCTTTTGAATGTGTGACATCACCAAGTGGAGGAATTGGGAGTAACAAGAGATCTGAGCAGCCTGGAGTTTGTGTTCTATGCTCAGTCGATGGGGAATAAGGATGAAGTCTGTGATTCGACACATTTGGAGGTACAGGATGTATATCAGGAGCTGAATCGGTGGCAGTGAGCCAGTTCTTGGTTGATTTACGTGGTTTTCATGAGTCTTTTGGCATATTGGAATATATAAAGTTGAGTATAAAGTTAATTTACAAAGGAAAACCGCAGCAGAAGGTGAGGAATTAAGGTGTACAAAGGCGGAAATGGTGAAAAGGGGTCATGTGAATAACATTAGCTTATCTAATTTGGGCTGGTGCAGCCCAGCCCTATGAGAAAAAACCAGACTACATACACACGACTATCTGTGTATTGTCAGTCTGGTTCAACAAGACTATGATAGGTTCGAGAGAAGTTGTGCATGGCACTTCTCTATCCCTCTGGCCCAGCATGCCTTCAGCTCAGGGTGCCAAGCTCAAAAATGCATCACCCAGCTCTCACCGACACTGTCTTTGCTGATGACAGACATGTAATTTGCCACTGTATACAATGTAAGAGGTATGTACCGCTTCCCCTTCTGTCGTATCCACTCCACTAATATCTCTTCATGTGCACCTGTCAGTTTGGCCTGTCCCTGATGGGCTTCCTGTCGGGTCTTTCAACCTTGACAGTGGTGAATGAGTGTTGACTTCTTCACAAAAAAATCGGTGGCAGTCTGTAAATAAGAGTAGAATGGATTCCCGTTAGTGTGATAGCTGCAATGTTCAATGGTAGTGTGTGCAAGCTGGATCTGATTCTTGTAACTCTTGTCTTCAAGGTCCAGTGAATTGACATCAATTTTGACTGGTCTTGCAGTAGGCTTCCAAGGCATGAGGGCAAGAAAGGATCATTTCCAGAGTTCAGGAGTACTGATTATATTATAATCCATTTGCTGTATCTTTTTTAATCTTTATTTAAGTATAATTTCCATATGTGCCCTCCATTCCTCACCTATGAGACAGTGTTCAGACAGGTAAATTTGTGAAAATGTGAAATGATTGCCTTGTGTAAGTGACTTATTTTCTCTGCCTTGACCACCAGCTTTGTCATGAAGACAACTTCTCATTATCTGGGCCTACTTCTTCCAAAGACATCTCCAGAATACATATTGACCGGTGACAAGAGAAAGAGGACTTGAATGGAGAGAGAAAGGTGCACTTCTGTCCTGTAAAGGACTGTAACTTTTGACTTCATTATTCCATCAAAATCGGGGAATGGATATCCACTTCCGAGTTATTTTCACTTTAAGGTATGCTGGAGACCCCATGCATGAGGCATTGGAAGTTTACCAGCTGGGATTCTGGGAAGCAATGGTCTTTGAAAGTTCCTAGTTTGTCCCCAGTGAAGCACCCTCCTTTGAAGATAGTTTAAAATTGAAATCCATTGCAAGAGCCACAATCATGAGTGAAAAAATCCCAGAAATTCACATAACACTCATTTTAAAAAGGAATCAAAGAATTATGAAGCTTGAGAGGTAAGGTTGTCATTTCATCAAGTTATGATTTTTTGCATGCATACCTGGCAGCAATATTTCAGACTACCAACAACTTTGTGCAATGACCAGGCACTCCATGACTCAAATAATAGTCTCAAATAATTGGGACCCTTCTGAAAATAAGATCCCATTGGTATTCTGTCCAGAATTTTCGAGTTTTCCATCACAGGAGCTGCTGTTTGATGATTGCAGATGCCATTTTTCATTCTCTAGCCAGAGATTGCAACACTGTATGAGGTATAGATTTGATTTCATGCTCTAGGTACTTCATATGAGAAGAGCTCATGATACACTACAAAACCAGCCCAAAACCTTGGGGAATGGTGAAGAACTCGGGGATGTAGATGTTTTGTCTCGCTTCCCTGCGTGTCCCAGATGCTGATCACATGCAGTATGGCATCCAAGAAATGAGACTAGTGTAAGTAAAAATCTGTTTCACTTTCCAATGCAAATTCATTTACTGTATTATTTCGTTCAATTCGTGTGTCACATGTCACAGTCGATTTTCAAAGACCCCGCCAATAATTTTTTCTTAAATTTTCCAATTTTTAGGAATTTCTGAAAATTACCCAAAAGTCACATGCTGAGTGAATTGAACGAAATGATACAGTATCTGGTATACATCATAGGCTCACAAGAATTGGAGCAACTTTTCATTTTTTATAAATGAAGTGGAGAAGTGCAGAAGACAGGGAAAGAGTACACAGCAAGCAATTGAAGAGCTTGAACAACTTCACAATGGTAAATCACTCAATCAACTTTACAAAAGCTTATGGCCCAAGAAAGGTTCAAAGCCTACTAATATCTAAATCCAGGGTCTGTTGTTCCTGCTAACAATGACTAGAATAATTCAGTTATACTATTTTCAATAATGTTTTGCGTCTCTCTACCTTCCTATAACATTCCGAGGACCGACAAATGACTTATATTAACTTTAATGATCTTTTACATGTCTCTACCTTTTTTTCAACATTTTGTAGATGTCTCAGCCTTCCAACAACATTCCGGGGACCGGAACAAATTACTTAGTTTAATCTAATCACTGTTGACATGTATCTGCCTTTTTTTTAACATTTCAAGAACCAGAACACATTACTTATTCCGATTTTAATCATTAGAGAGGTTGCGCAGCACCAACCATATGCCGTATGTGGCTTAGTCAGCTTGCGTGTGTTGTTCACTGCAAGATGTGTGTGCTGGCCAACCACAAGCTCAAACTCAACCCTTACCTTCTCACTACTTGGTCAATGAAAGCTCAATAGCTCCAACATCTTTCTATGGACCTGGAATAACAGTTTGGATGCTGAAACCTGTGGTCTGGATGAGATTTTACGGAGCTACACATGCCAGTGACAGACAACTTTGTTGCCTTTGGTAGAAACATGGGTGCATCATGGACTCTCCTTGTTCCGATGTTAGACTAATAATGATTGAAATTGTATTTGAACATTCTAGCTCGACGTCAAAGCAGAAATCAAACAGAAACATGACCGGAATGTTGACAATCCTGCTCCAGACAGTTTCCTCTCTCTTATAATGACCCTGCTGTCCAAATTACACTCCAGATACCTCCATACCAAAGAAATAAACCAATTTTTTCATTTCCATACTGAAAAACATCAAGGGCCCTGCACTACTTCTCCAAAAATTTCCCAATCGGTTGGCATGACATATTTATGCTATTCCAGTTATATTGTGACAAGACTGCAGTATTACTTTGCTTTTTTGGTGTCAATATAGTCTATTTCATTTCACTTCATATCCTAGTCTTTGTTACAAGGGCCTGGCGGATTGGCGAAGAAGTACCCGAGGTCACATAATTTTTTTTCGAGGCCACCATGACCCCCTCCCCCCCCTTCCTGCCTTATATGTATTATCTAAGATCACGTGTGTGAAGATTAGATTAAAGATAAGATGTAGATTACAGATAAGTACTACAATATCAGTTGTCATGCACATTTTTGGAGACTCTTGTCCATCATTTGATTTTTTGCGGTTCATCGGAATTACTTTAGACATGGTTTTTTGACACTGTAAAGCCCTTCTTGGTTTTAAAAGAAGTAATATCACATACAATCTCTATGAAAATATTGGTGTATTGGTGGGAAAAATTGAATATGCGCAATATCAAGCTTTTTCACAAGTAACTTATAAGTATCCATCATTTCTGCCCAATTTGAGGCTACTTTATGGTGAAGTCACAAAATTTTTTTCCGACACCACCGAGACCCCCCCCCCTCCCTACATCGGGTCTATGGTCGCTGATCCGCCAGGCCCTTGCTTTGTTATGTAGGTAGAACATGTAATTCTTTGAATACAAGTTGCGCACACATCTCACAGTGCACAACTCGTGCACGCTGACTAAGCCGCATGCGGCATATGGTTGGCGCTGCGCAACCTCTCTATTGTTTGCCATGCATCTGCCTGTTTTCAACATTTCGAGGACCAGAACAAATTACTTACATTGATTTTGACCATTATTTACATATCTACGCTTTTTTCAACATTTCGAGTCTCTACTTTTTCCAAGATTTTAAGCCATTATATATTTTGCACTGAGTATACCGCTATTGGAGACAAAAGCCCATTTAAAATGGCTACCGAGGTATGCCTGGATATTTTTATTTTTATACCCACAAAGCGAGCAATGGGTGTACAGACCGGAACAGTGAGTGAGAGGCAGATGAAGCCAATTGGAGAAGTCGGAAGGGAGCATGACAATTCCGCGAGCAAAAGTTGTGAATCGCTCCGGTTTTTTCTGACTTCTCTGTTCCCACCTGCAAAAAGTTGTGAACCGGCAGAGAAGTCGACGTCGGGAAGACGCAGTTACAGAGCGTCACACGCGGCGATTTTGGTGCAACTCGCAGGATTCACGGTTCACAGCAAGCGTGGGAACGCGACCTGGTTCACAAGACTTCGCTAAAGAACTCCGGATAAGGGCGGATCTGGCCATTCCGGTTAATAGATTCCTCCTCCTCCTCCTTACGTCAGAGTCGGGAAAGCTCTCCTTTGCCACTCTTATCGCGGAGTGTGAAAAAGTCGGTCAGGCTTTTTCACCAGGTTAGGAACAGTGAAAAAGTTTCGGCCCATTTCAAGGGGTGTTTTAAACAGTTTTTAACCATCAAAACACACGTGACCTCGAATTTTTTTTGCCAAAATTTCTTTTACTATTACTATTAGATACTGGTGACTGGTCCAAGCGTTCTTGTCCCAGCGTACCACACGTGATCTGTTTTTTTTACCACCCAAACTGAACTGTGAAGCAGGGCCTGTTGGTTAAAAACCGGTGAAAAACATTTCGGCGAAAAACTCCGACTTTTTCGCCCGACCTTACACTACTCCTCTTCCTCCTCCTCCTCGGACTGCAAAGGGGCACTTTACGCTGGATCCTAAATTTTTGTGAGCTATTGCATTACATTCCATGATATCGACTTACCGTCCGTCTCAAATCTAGGGAAATGCCAGCACCATGGGAAGCTGAACCTGCCATTGTGCAGGAGCCCACTAGTACGAATCCTGTCGCTACTGGGGTCGACCTGCGCTCCAGCACGGAACTTCTGGAAGCTATACGTGCAAACTTTATACCGTATTCTCACCCGGAACTCACTCTCCTATCGCAATGTATCTTGGATGCAGAGCGTGATCTCCAACGCTGTGACGAAGAAATCCGCAAACTCAGAGCGAAGCTCGACTCGCTACAAAACGAACGGAATGAGGGGTATCGTCAAATCTGCCGTTACCGTTCTCTTCTAGCACCTATCCGAAGACTTTGCCCTGAACTTCTCAGTCGTATCTTCCGGTTTGCGTGTCCCAAAACCATCGTCACAGACGAGATCGACTGCCCCGTGGTTAGGGTCTCCCAAGTTTGCGCTCGATGGCGTGAGCTGGCACGGTCGACCTCTACACTGTGGTCGTCCTTTTACATCGATCTCGATACTTCGCTACATAACACCGAGGTGATCAAATCAATGATAACAACTCATCTCGAGCAATCTCGAAATTCACCTTTGTCTCTTTCGCTCAAGGCATCCGAGCAGTCGTCAAGATTACAATTTATTGTAGATGCCATCGTACCACATTCCTTCCGTTGGAAAGAACTCGAAATGAGTGGAAAGAATTTTTCGCCCTGGGATCGTACTAGCATGTCCAGCATCAAAGGGAACCTACCCCAATTACGTTCTCTTTCGCTCAGGTTTGTGTATGGCTATGAGTGGGGCAATACACGTCAAGATCTCTTTGCGATAGCACCGCGTTTGCAAGCATTGACACTTGGGGCCTGTTACAGACCTGATTTCCTGCGGAACTGCCTTGTGATTCCATGTACTCAAATTATCGACTTCACCAGTACTTACGCCCCACACTCAACTATCTTGTCACAACTTGCCGCCCTGGAAGCAGTTCGAAGTCTTCGACTTGATAAATGCTGGTATGATGGAACTTCTGTCCTACCCATCCCACTACATGACGTATCGTCCGTTTCCATAACCATAAATCCTAATGGTATTCTCAGTCGATTACTCCGACTTCAGCTTAACTGGCTTACTCTACCAAATATCGAGGTTCTCCATCTTCGTCTAAAAGAAAAGCCACGTAGCAACCTGCCCTTACGACTTTGCGACGACATGGAGCTCCCTGATTTTGTCAAACGTTCATCCTGCGTTATACGAACATTAAGTTTGGTTAACTTAATGCTCGCGGACACCGAGGCTCTCTCTATCTTACGCAACCTTCCCACTCTGCAAACCTTGACAGTCCACGACTGTTTACCGGCATACGGGGATAATCTCACCATCACAGATCGGTTCATCCAGCAGTTGACAGTTGACCACGTCGAATCTTCCTCGCCACGACTGCTCACCCATCTTAAGACTCTTAACCTTCGATCGAGCAAATGCTTTTCTTTAAAGCTGTTTGTTGATATGGTACAATCTCGGTGGATTCCGAACCAAATCCATACCGACGAACTGGGAGTGGACAGTTTGACCTCTGTTACTTTACAGTTGCTTAAATGTGTCAAGGGATCCGAGTCCGTAGAGGAGCTGGACGGCGAGCTAATACCCTTGCGTGCTATGAAATTGGCGGGTCTACATTTGGAGCTCTCGACATTTTATGAATAAACATACTCGTATTGTATTTGTGCTGTTTCGTGTTGCATACGTATAAGTAGTATTGTTCCATTCGACGATTGCTATTGTTGAACTAGACAAAATGTGTAGATACTCATCGTACCGCTTGTAGACTTCTTTGCGAATAACGACATTTCACATGTCAAAATACGCTTCAAGTTCATATACGAATTGTGCATATTTCCTACTTTGCCAAGTCGTTTTTTGTTGGTATGTTCTGTCCGCGAGCTCCCGATCATTATCAAACCTCCTTCAAATCGCGTTCAAAGCTAATTTCAGACTATAACTTCCCCGAGAAAGGATCCCGGAGGGTCTCGTTGCAAAATCAACATCGTAATACAGAAAGCCAGGTATGCAGAATCAGTAAACTAAACCACTAAGTTTGTTCCATCCTTATAACTCTTTTCCCTCATAGCAAATACCTCCTGAACTTCAAGGCCGACAAAGCTCTTAGACTCAAGTCAGGCAGTCAAGTCACAAACACCCGGGCGAAGGGCACAATACATGGGTTGAAGCGCAATAGCGCCTACACCTCGTTGGTTAAGCCTTGTTAAGAGAGAAAAGAAGGGGATTTGGTCCATCAGTCCCCAAAATCCGTGTGTGTCAAACAAGCGCGAATATCCTCACCTATACGCCAAATCATGCAACCTGGGCAACGCCTTCGCCCCATCCCCACCTTCCCCAGACCAAAACAGCTCGGCGCTCGCAGCTGCTCTCGGCCAAACGATTGGATCCAGATTAAACCTAGAGCTCTGTTCCGTCCACAACAGCTGTTGTCCACCAAGCACCAACTCTCCCTCTTCTTCCGTCAAATTGGCTTTGGGATCGAAGGAATAAGATTTTTGCCAAGTCTTGAAAGGATCACACCAAGAGTTGCCTAGAGGGTTCGCGCCTACCCATCCACCACCTCCACAGTCTAGGTAGAAGAAATCGGAAGCGGCGTGAACGAATTTGTGTCCGGATTGAGCGACTGCGGCGGCGTTGGCGGAGGAGATCCAGACCATGACGACGGTGTCGTTGGCGAGGGTGACGTTGTGTTCGAGGACCATTTCTGTTTTTTTTTTTTGTTTGTCAATGAAGCCTTTAAATGTGATAGAAAAAGAAGCGCATACACCCACCTTCCCAAACAACGACTCTCTTCCCATTTTCATGTAACACTCCATGCGTAGCTTGCGTAAATGCGTCTAACGCTTCCTCGAACGTCGTTCCATTCGCAGCCAAATCAGCCTGAGTCTCCGAATCCTGATCGTAACAGTTTTTGTTGATCTCATCTCCACCAGAAGAGAACAGTTTGCCGGTGAACAAGGTGGAAGCGGAGTCGAAGAGAGATTGAGTGAAGTTGACGGTGGAGGCGGAGGTAAGACGGAGTTGACCAGCGGGAGGTTCTAAATGTACGTAGGAGGAAACGGAGGGGGTTGAATAAAGAACAATGAAGGCTGATAGGAAATATAAGACGCACCGTTAGCAAAGTTAGCCCAGGGAGTAGCTTCAGGACAAGCGATGTGTTCAGGGAACGCCTTTGAGATCACCGAGGTGTGTCCTGGGGTATCGATCTCGGGAAGTACATCGATCCCTCGCTGTTTTGTTTGTTTTTTCCCCAGACGCGAAAACGGTTTGGAAGGTTTGTTGAGACCATCGTTGATTTACGGCACACAGCCATGGACGAGATAACGATGATCATACGATATCATTAACGACCGACGGGGCCCATTGACAAATTGACAAGTCAACATGAAGATCAACGATGGAAAATGGTTGTCAAAAACCGATTGTTATTGAACCCCCCGGGATACGGAGCGGTGAAGCGAGCGCCAGTTGGATGGATATGTTAGAAGTGATCAGCAGTACAAGGAAAGTTCGGGAGATCCGCATGGGTTATAAGGATTTATTTATGGAGTAGCCCGTCGAGGATGATCACATATCAAAAGGATTACGTTCGAGAGACATTGGAAGGGAGATAACCAAAATAGCACACATCAGTCCAACTCGTTCGTAATTTTTGGAAAGATAGGTAGGGAGACTTACAGCGGCAGCATAACTGAGGATGTCTTTCACGTCTTCTGGGGAGTAAACCATATCAGGAGAGTAGGCACCTTTGGCGGCGAGTTCGGGGAATTCGGGGAGTTGAAGCGCGAAAGACTGAGAATCGACGATGTGCCAGTGGAACGTGTTGATCTAGAGGTAATAGAGTTTTTCGAGTGGGTGGCGGAGGCGGGATCATGATCAAAAACAATTACGGGAGAAGAAGTGTCGAGGAACGAGAAAGTAAAAATAGTAAAAATGGATGTCGAAAGAGAAAGAGCAGAGCAGAGCAAAAGGAGAATGATATGAAAAAGTTGAATGATTCGTGAAAGGTATAACAGAGATGAATGAATGAAGGTCGAACAAAGTGGTCACAAGGTATATGAAGCACAAGGTCTGGATCAACTCACTTTGACCCAACTCATGGCATCAAGGGTTCGTTTGATGTCGGCGACTGGGAAGCTATTAAACCGATAAACAGTCAACAGATGGGTACGCCAAGGAAAGCCAGAGACCCTTACAAGTTCCTTGCAGTGTCCAACATGAGTCCTCTGTAAGGCTAGTAGTTTTGGGATATCAACCGAAAAAAGAACGGAACGAGTTGATAGGGACAAGGGGAATACTCACATACGCCGGCTCATCTGTAATCTCAATAGGCGCCTCGACCGAATACGTCGTCCCATTAAGCTCATACCACAACTGACTAAACGTTGTCAACCCTCTGAACAGTCCCAGCGTTGAGTTGGCTTTCAAAGTAGCCTGAGACCCGTCCGCGGGTACAGTCAACGAATATCCTTCCACCCTGCTCTCTAAATCATCCGTAGCTTCATCCGACAACGACCTCACGTCCCCACTGAAACCCGAATCGAAAGACAAGGCCAAGCCGGAAAGGGCTGGAGCTGAGGATACAGCATCCGCGTCAGATGCTCCACGGTCAGGGACGAGTCTCTGGAGCTTGTCGTTGTTGATCATATCCTTGGTACGGTTGACGGCGTCAAGCAAGTCTTGAGGAGCTCCGTCAATTCCATCGAGAGTGATATCGAATTCGTCTGCGAGCTTGAGAGTCGTCGAACCGGTGGAAAGTTGTTTGGGAAGAGGCCAGAGCGCAAACGCGCTGCCAGCGAGACTGAGAGCGGTCAAAACGAACGGGATGGGGACCTTGACAATCATTTTCAACCAAAGCGCAAGGGGGCGGGCGATGGTGACCGGTTGAGAGTCCCGTTATGCTACCCCACTTCGACTTTTATACTTCCACCACGCGGTCCTTACAATTTCTTCGAGATCAATTTGTTTCATCGCTTAACTCGCTTCTGGTCCCGTCTTTCATTCTATGCATCATGTGCTGTAATCGTCGAATCTTTTGGGATCATGACCTGGCGATGTCCAAAAGTAACCATTTTGAAATCGTATCAAGTCCCGCAGATTAGGGTAGAATCATTTTGAATGCTTCCTATGTCTTCCAAAGTTCTATCTCGAGGAACCTATCTCCATCGAGTAGTCTAGTGATCAAGGGCATATGTATATATACTTACTACGATAAAAGACAGCAAAGACCATCAGACAAGAGAAAAAAAACAATTCGAGAAAAAAAAAAGTAGAGTAAATAATCAGATGGGGTAGACCTTTAGTGAGGTAAAGTATCCTTCAAGGCTGCAGGCTGAGAAAGAGAAAAAACCATTAATGATTTCGCTATTGAAAAAACCGAAATTCCGTTTCATCCGTTCATCCGACCTCCCTAATCAACCTGCTACCCTTCACTCAGCCTTGACTAGTTAGAGAAGCAGATCATCTCCGCCTCCACTAGCACCGCCTCCAGAACTTCCTCCAAACGCACCACCCATCCCACTTCCCATCGTTGGCTGGTTAGCACCCGTACTACCACCATTGCCTGTACCACCCATAGCACCCCACAATCCTGCACTAGCCTTTTCCTTCCCCAAATCCTTCATACTCTTTTGCGGAGCTCCAGAACCACCACCGGGAGTACTAGGCGTCCCAGACCGAACGGTACCCAAGCCCATAGACCATAGATCATCAAAGTTACCTGTTGCCTTGGGTTTAGAAGCGGTCGAGGCTGATGCGGCTGCCGTGGTCGCTGTCATGCCCATGCCCATGCCAGTACCCATACCCATACCCATTCCCATTCCCATCGACATGGGTCTCTGAGCTTGGATAGGCGAAGAATTCGAACTAGCGTTGGCTTGCATGGGTTGCATACCACCCATGCCCATGCCCATGCCAGAACTCATCGAAAGCGAGGTGTTGGACCTGTGCATGCCCATACCACCCATACCACCCATGGATCCTCCAGTACCCTGCATACCCATCTGTTGCATACCTCCCATAGATCCTCCAGTACCCATCGTTTGCATACCACCCATACCGCCCATGCCCATGCCCATACCACCTTGCATACCACCCATACCCACACTCTGTGACCTCGCAGGCATCCCTGTAGGTGCAGCCGGTGTCGAGTTGAGCATTTCCATCAGATTCATCTTCTGTCCACTCGCAACAGGGCTTGAGGTGGTAGTTGTATTGGTAGTAGTTGTATTGGCGGAAGGTGTCGAAGGTGCTGCTTGGAAGTCTGCAAAGTCGTCGTCTATGTGTTTGATTACAACGAGGGAGGAGCATCCAAAGAGAAAGGAAACAAGCAGGATGGCGTTTAGCATACTATCCATTACACACACGAAAAACGAGGAACAAGCAGGGAAAACTCACCATCCAACACATTCTGATTAGCTTGTGCAGTTCCTAAAGCTGGCAGAGCCTTGTTCGTGTTTTGCGCAGGTGCCGTTGCAGTTACGGGAGCTCCAAACGCGTCGTCATCAAATCCACCCAACAAATCCACTTCCTTCACAGGTTCAGGAGGCGGCAACGGTGCTGTCGGTTTCCTCTGAGGAACACCTCTTGACCCGGCACCTCCTGAAGTAGTCGTCGATGACCTAGCGTTATGACCCGACCTCGATCCGGTAGTAGTAGGTGACGACACCGCAGACCTATCCTCATCATCCCCCGCATCGTATTCCTCGAAATCTCTTCTTTCTGAGGAATCTCTAAATCCACCAGACCCAGATCCGGAAGCAGAGTACGAAGAAGAACGCTCGTTACCGTATCCACCGCTTCCGCTATAACTCCCACCGTAACCGCTGCTGCTACCACCACCACCACCGGAATAGAGAGAGTCTGAACCGAATCCTCCGTATCGTGAACCACCGCTGGAGAAGCTCATTCCGCCAGAGCCGGTACCGGTGTATTTGTTTTTGTTGGCTTTGGCTTTTCGGCGTTCGGCGCGGATGGAGTCGACGTCAGAGAGGAGTTCGACGATCTCTTTGGCTCGGTTGCGGACTGTAAGAGAAACAGAGAGTGGTTAGTATGTAGAACGCTGAGGGAGAGAGGGAGAGAGGGAGAGGGAGACATGTACCGTTAATGCCTTGATCCTTGCCTTTGTCGTCGATATAGTGGAAATTCCTCAACATTTTGATAGTAGAAATATGTGATCGAGCATCGTCAACGACACGTTCCGAACCGTGCTTGATTAAATATTCCAAAAGTTGAAGAGCCTTAAAATCAGGGTAAGACTAAAGATTTTGGTCGAAAAAAAAGCTTGTGAAGAACGTACCTTGTAAATCTGCCTCCATTGTCTAGCTTCCTTCTCCATATACCTCGAATAAATACTCGGCATGATTTCGTTGAAGTCAGGGCTAATTTGAGTTGGAGAATATCACAAAATGTCAGTTACAGAAACAACACCACGATAACGCGACACGGTGCAAATCGATCCACGTACTAGTTGAACGTCCTGCAAGACTACATTAGTTCCTTTGCGTAAAGCAAACAAAGGCGGGGAGATCCCCATGAGTTCGACATACCTATTCGCAATATCCTGCATCAATGTCGAACTGGCGCCCCTGCGAACCGAAAAAGAAGGCACAGGAAAGTCAGATTAGCCAGTGCATTTTGACAGCTAGGAGCCGGAAAAAAATGTACCAAGGGTCATCGTTCGTAGCTTCCTGGACTTTTGCCTCGATCTCGCTAACGTTCAGGACGACGTTTTTGGCCTGGTTACCATAAGTTCCGCATATCGCCCATTGACAGTGACATAACAAAGACAAGATGATTTTGAACAAACGGAGAGGGAGGAAGCCGCAAAAGATTCAACAAAGTAAAAGGCCCTCGATTAGTTACGTCCAACAAGTAAAAGAGGTCAAGCCCAAAACACCCGCCTGTGTATACATCGACTTGATGTCGTACATCGTGATTTGGGAGAGTTGTTTTCCCAGGTTTTCTATGGTATCCATCTTGAGTTACACGAGACCGTTTTTTTACACGAGTAAAAGTTGAGTAGGGGGAGGTTGGATGATGGAGGGAAGAGGACTGGTCGACGACGACGAACGCCGAGGGCGATGAGCTGGATTTGTGTCACGTAGGTCACTGGACTGTCACGTTTGCAAGTAACCGGCAAATGGACGGCGCGCGGGGCTGTTGCGAGCATGTATAAGTATCTCCTTTTGCTTTTACTACTGTCTCTCGCTGAGCGCTGGCTCTCTGAAATGGTCTGACTAGTTCTTCTAATTCTACTGTTTTTCTACTGGACAGTAAATCATACCAAGAAACCATTCAAGAATTCAGCTCTTGTTGCCTTATCAATGGACCCAAAATGGACCATGCTTTATATTCTAGTACAGCGTCTATTTACAGGTACTAGTACTTAAAAAATGTCGTGTCACCAGACTCAACAAAATGAATGAGACGGCGCCCTCCTTCAAATTCACGCCCACTTCTTCGTTCTCTACCACGTCTCTGAACCGTTGGTCATAGGTTACCAACGGCGTTATGGACCTCACTTCTAGTGCTACATCTGGTTCTCTATCTAAGATCGACTCCGAAACTTGCTCTGTGTATAGTGAGTCACAAAAAGCTACGGGTATACTTACCAGTCCTGAACAACAAACTTATTGTAGAGTCAACTGATCCGGTCCCCTTTATGGATACTTCATCTCCCATCAAAGACCTTCGGTGGATTGGACATCACTTTATCTATTTCCTTAACATTCCTTGGGTAGAAGGGTATAATCACATATCGCCAGAACCCGTATCATTCGAGGATGATTACTTCATACCCCTGCCGCACGATGATCCCCAGATCATTCAACATCTGCGCTTTGTATCTATGCAAGCTCTTGTTGATTTTGTAGGGGAGGACGTCATCCAAAAATACGTACTTGTTCGGGGTCCGTCACAAGAACCTATTCTGTCGGCAGATCGTCTGTCTCGATTACTTATTCCCTGGGGGCGACAGCTGTGTAACAGTAGCCACGATACCATACCCGTTCGCGAGCTCTCCAGAAAGCTAACTTTAACACTAGAGAAAGCATTCACCACCCTTAAAACTATCGTCCTTACCACACCGTCCATCGCGATGCTGACAGAACCCTCGATCGACTCCCTCTTTATATCAGTGGGAACACTGATGTTCAGTTTGGCACACTGGGCCGCAGCTGCTCTAGCTATATCTGAACTTAGCGTAACGGCTGACTCTCGACGGATGTACCTCGAACTCGTCTTGCTCTATAAACGAGTCTTGAATGCTCAATGGTCTTCAAACGGTGCTGGGATCGATCGAATCGTAGTTGGTCCAGGAACAATCCCCTTTCTCGCGTACGCTGCTCAATCTGTTCCGGACATCAACCGGTCTAAACTTGTCGACTTGGGGAATTATACCCCTCTACATGTCGAGTCGTCATGTCATTGTGTTTTTGTTAAACCGCCAGTGACCGAAGTCATCAAACTTCTAGGTGAAGGTCGATTCCCGGTCGTTGTGTTTGACGGTTCCAAACTTTCTGTTCGAGATTGGAAGACAGAGCCCTACGTAGCTATTTCTCATGTTTGGGCTGACGGACTCGGAAGCGTAACTGAAGAAGGCTTACCTATGTGTCAACTTGCACGCCTCGCAACACTAGTAAAGCGATTAGTTCCATCTGGTACGCTACAGCCTCTTCAGATAATATCCTTTTAGCCTTGTTTTTCTGACAGAAAGGATGCATAATAGGGGCATTTTGGATAGACTCCATCTGTATACCAGGTCACAAAGACTCTCGCAAACAGGCAATAAAACTCATGGCTGCTACGTATGAACAAGCTAGCCAAGTGCTCGTCATCGACGCTGGCATTCGGACTCAATGCACTCTCGCATCTTCACCAGAGGAGTGTCTTCTCCGTTTTGCGACTTCCACCTGGATGCAGCGCATTTGGACTCTTCAGGAAGGTATCCTAGCTCGTTCGTTATACTTTGAGCTTGCTGATGGTCTTGTGGACTGCACGCATTTTAATGGTACACCGTATTTCTTTACCCATGAACTCTTGCCGCTCTTTGCATCCCGTCCCCATGACCATGCTACAAGATCATTCCATGCGCTTACAGCCAAATCACCGTTGGCGCAGTATAGCTATGGTGACCTCATTCCGCTCCTCTGGCACCGTAAGACGAGTAAACCGGCGGATGAGGGACTCGCTATCGCAGGTCTATTGGGAGTCGATGTAGCAGAGTTGCTTGCTGAATCTTCTGCAGAAGGTCGGATGCGTAAGCTGCTGCTTCTCTGCAAGAATATACCTCGGTATGTGCCTGTTGCGGGTTGGCAGGGTAAGAAGCTACGGATTCCTGGCTTCAGATGGGCGCCGATGTCTATCGCAGACCTGTCGTGGATGGGATCTTCCAACTTACCAGATTCGGGCACAGCAGTGTGTACCGAGGAGGGTCTTCTTGGGAAGTATACAGTGGTCCATTTTGCACCGGTACGCGCGGCGGGTTTTTTCACTGCGCTCCTGGCAACTGTAACAAGTATTGCACCGGTACGCGCGGCGGGTTTTTTCACTGCGCTCCTGGCAACTGTAACAAGTAACCAGTCGTCTCGTACATCATCTTTGTCTGGAGACCAGGCCGAGTGCGTTATCTCTGGAGTTCATGTTGAGTTAGCTGAAGAGACAACGGTGGGGATATTTGAAGGTAATTTGACCCTCACATTTAATGGCTTTATTACGATGGATAAAGACCTGGTCAACACATCATCTGGAGAGTCTCCCGTAGCCCTGGTGTTCATTCCTTCCCTTTTTGAACAAAATCGCGACGCGTCCGCATGTCATTGTCAAAAGACCGAGCATCTCGCTTGTGAATTCGTCACTACTGGGAAGATGTTTGTCGATTTCGAAAGTGCGCAATCGTTGGCAGGACGAGGATGGAAAAATGTCGAAGCAAAAATGCACAGTTTGATTCCGGTATTATTGACTTAGGCAGTTAGGTTCTTCGACCAATGGTATATCAAATTTACTGTTTTTACTACTCTTTACCTCGTTTTCATCAGGCACCTGTCATTTTTGTCTGAGAACAGTATGAAACTTCTTTTAACATTCTTGAAGATTATCATGTTGGACCCAGTATGTTCATTTCACAGAATCTCAAGTTTGCTGCGAGCGGATTTACGATTCCCTCTACACTCGACAGGTGGATATTCTGCAAGTCGATTCTTGGAGCAACATTAGTGGTACACAACATCTGGCTTCCTTAGCTCAGTCGGTAGAGCGCGAGTCTCATAGCATGAGGACGACTGAGTCTGTAATCTCGAGGTCGCAAGTTCGAGCCTTGCAGGGAGCATTTTCGCTCAATTTTTTGCACCTCAACAACCGGGGAAGTAGGAAGTGAATTATACCATGCCATTGTAAGTACTGCATAAGAGACGGCTCAAGGTCAACTTAGGGGCTACTGGTACTCATTGTGATGTTACTAGCGTCACGTTACCGCAATGCGTGTTGTGACACACCGACAACCGTCCGCGTCGCCAAACCTCTTCAAAGCGTCTCTTCATCCCAAACTTCAACTCCAAAGATCTTTCCGAGACTCCCACCTTCTCCCAAGCCCTCGAAAGTCAAGGAATAATGAAGAAATTTACTGAAGTATCTCACAACAACCTCGATTTACAATGCCAGAAACTTCTCCCTTTCAGTGGAAGATGAAAGAAAACGGTAGAAACTTCCAGACGCCCACCGAATTTTCGAGTACAGTAACTTCAACAACTCATAGAAACGATTTCTGGCGGCGTTGTTTGCTCAGTTCCTCTGCCCATACCCAATCCACTCTAATCAACTCATTAACGACCGCGATAATATGTCTTCGAAAGCTGTCGGTATTGATCTGGGCACGACCTACTCTTGCGTCGGTGTTTGGCAGAACGATCGAGTCGAAATCATCGCCAATGATCAGGACAACCGAACGACGCCCTCCTACGTCTCTTTCTCGGACACCGAACGTCTTATCGGTGATGCCGCCAAAAACCAGGTCGCATTGAACCCTCACAACACGTATGTCTTTCTTCTACAGTCTTCGCATGTCAACCTCACGCTAATTATCTTCTTTTTTCTCTAGTGTCTTTGATGCTAAGCGTCTCATTGGCCGAAAGTTCGACGACGCCGAGGTCCAGTCGGACATCAAGCACTTCCCTTTTAAAGTCACCAACAAGGCCGGAAAGCCCTACATCGAGGTAGAGTACCGTGCTGAAAAGCAAGAATTTGTACGTGTTCTCGTGTTTTTATTTTTTTTGTTCTGTGTACCGACTCTTCTCTCCAGTCACCCGAAGAAATTTCCTCCATGGTGCTCCTCAAGATGAAAGAAACCGCCGAATCCTACCTCGGCACTGCCGTCACCAACGCCGTCGTCACTGTTCCCGCCTACTTCAACGACTCTCAACGACAGGCCACCAAGGATGCCGGAACAATCTCTGGCCTCAACGTCCTCCGTATCATCAACGAGCCCACCGCTGCGGCCATCGCTTACGGCCTCGATAAGAAAGTCGCCGATGAACGCAACGTCCTCATTTTCGATCTCGGAGGAGGAACTTTCGATGTTTCTCTTACTATCGAGGGCGGCGTCTTCGAAGTGAACGCTACCGCCGGTGATACGCATCTGGGAGGAGAGGACTTCGGACAATCGTCTCGTGAATCACTTTGTCCAGGAGTTTAAGAGGAAGAACAAGAAAGGTGCGTTGTCATACATCTCCATTTTCCGCTACGTGGTTACTAATTACTGCTCTCTGCAGATATTTCTACCAACGCCAGTGCCCTCCGTCGTCTCCGTACCGTTTGCGAACGTGCCAAGCGCACTCTCTCATCTGCTGCTCAGACCACCATCGAAATTGACCCTCTCTTTGAGGGCATCGACTTCTACACTTCCATCACCCGTGCCCGTTTCGAAGAACTCTGCCAGGACCTCTTCCGCAGCACCCTCGCGCCTGTCGAGAAGGTCCTCCTCGATTCCAAGATTAGCAAGGCCGACGTGAACGACATCGTGCTCGTTGGCGGATCCACCCGTATTCCTCGAATCGTCAAACTCGTCTCCGATTTCTTCAACGGCCAAGAGCCTAACAAAAGCATCAACTCCGACGAAGCTGTCGCTTACGGTGCAGCTGTGCAAGCAGCTGTCCTGTCTGGTAATACTTCTGAGAAGACTTCAGACTTGTTGCTTCTTGACGTTTCTCCTCTTTCCCTCGGTATCGAAACCGCCGGAGGTGTTATGACACCTCTCATCAAACGCAACACCACCATTCCAACCAAGAGGTCGGAGCTCTTCACCACCAACGCCGACAACCAACCTTCTGTCAAGATTCAAGTCTTCGAGGGCGAACGTTCCCAAACTAAAGACAACAACCTACTCGGCAACTTCGATTTGTCTGGTCTCCCACCCGCTCCTCGTGCTACTCCAAACATTGAGGTCACTTTTGATTTGGACGCCAATGGTATTTTGAATGTCTCTGCTGAGGATAAGACGACCGGCAAGTCGAACCGCATCACGATTACGAACGATAAGGGGCGTTTGACGAAGAAGGAGATTGAGAGGATGGTTAGTGACGCTGAAAAGTACAAAGGTGTGTAACTCTTTCATTTTTTTTTGGTCCATCCTTCGTACTGACTAACTTTTTCTTTTTTCAACTCTAGCCGAGGACGAAGCCGCTACTGCTCGCATTAACACCGAGAACGGGCTCGAATCTTACGCTTACCGCTTGCGTGACACCATCACGACTGATTCGCTTGCGGACAAAATCGCTGCCGCTGACAAGTCTAAACTCGAAGTTGCGATCAACGAGACTGTCTCTTGGCTTGACGGTTCGCAAGAAGCTTCGAAGGAGGAGTACCACGAGAAGCAGAAAGAGTTGGAGAGCATTGCAAAGTGAGTATTCCTTTGTCTCAGTGTTGAGACGTTGTTACTGACTTTCTTTTTTCCTTTTCTGTTACAGCCCGATTATGCGAAAGTTGTACGGCGCAGGGGGTGCTCCTTCTGGAGACGGACCTAGCGTTGAGGAAGTTGACTAAATGGGTTGATGACTCGGGCATTTCTCAGTTTTTTTTTTTTTTTCTCTCAAAACTATGGTTGTAGACGCATCTTAAAATCGGTCTAGACTGTACTTGTGATAGCGTAGTGTATGAAATCTAATGTAGTGATACCCAAACAAATTTTCAACCGGTTTTTTACTGGTCATACTAGTGTGAAGACTTGTCAGCGCTGCACGACAGGCCTCTGCGAGTAATTCTTCGAGGAAATGTTTCGAAAATGAAACATTATGTAAACTCAACATCCTATTTCACCTGAACCACCACCTTCGCTGTAAAGCTCACTCCTTTCCAAAATCTTCCCCCCATCAATGTCTACTCAAAGAAACAATGCTCCCCATTCACTTCGCCATGACACCGACACGTATAAAAGCGATGCCAAACATGTGTTGCAATCCCTCCACGACGCCGAAATGGAAGCCAAATGCTGTCAAGACGAAATCGATAGACTTCAAGCCAGACTTATCACCCTCAGGATCAAACAGCACAGAGCCTATCAACGGATAGATCACCTCCGTTCTCTCTTAGCGCCCATTCGACGGCTGCCTCCAGAGATTCTGGGTCGAGTCTTCAGTTTTTGTAGCCCTCGGAGTGGGATCGATCGTTCGGGTAAAATACACTGCCCAGTGGTTCGTTTATCGCAAGTGTGTGCGGCATGGCGCAAAATTGCCCAGGAAACTCCGTCTTTATGGTCATCCTTGTCGATCCATCTGCAGGCCCAACCAATGACCTATGCTATTCAACGAATGTTGGAGTTGCATCTAGAATTATCCAAACAGCATCCCCTCTTCCTGGACCTAACTCTGACTCAGGGTGCTGAGGGAGCAGTGGGGGTCCTAAAGTCCCTCGTGCAGCACTGTTCTCGTTGGGAAGCAGTTTCCTTCAATTTTTGTCTAGGTTTATTCTATTCCGAAGTGCTGTCATCTATCAGGGGCAACTTACCTAGACTCAAGTCAGTCGTGTTGCGTGGGCACCGGTTCAGGTTTCCCAATAGTAGCGAGGTTTGGAAGCTTTTTCAGTCTACCCCGGCTCTTCGTCGTGTAGCTTTAGCGGAGTGCGATTCGGTATCAGAACTGCCAGTTGACTTGCCGTGGAACCAGCTGACCCACCTCCGTTTTGACTGGTGGAGGGTGCCCAGTCAGGTTGATCGTCTCGAAAAGGCAACCGAAGCGCGTAATCTTACCTTGGTGTGCTATTACTTAGATGAAGAGCCAGAGACTCCCTCGACAATGGTGCACAGAAACATTGAAGCCCTCACGCTTCTTGCAGCTAATTTTGACGATAGCGGGGCTTTCAGTCGCACCCTCCGGTGTTTCAATTTGCCCAATTTGGCGCACCTCAAATTGTCTACCTTTGTTGGCAGCGATCGCGATTCGTATATTTTGGAAGACATAAACTCTGAAGTGGGGTCCTTCCTGACTCGTTCGGGATGTAATCTCACATCATTGAGCTTAGTCAATTTCATCATACCGCAGGATCAACTTGCCAATCTGTTTCGCCATCTTCCCTCTCTATCGGCCTTAACAATTCACGAATCCGAAGAACCAGACGAAGATTTGCTCACCTCGGGAGTCTTCAATCTCATCACCGTCAATCATAGGAAACCTTTTGATTCCATGTTACTCCCTCGTCTTAAGGAGCTCGATATACGATTCCGTTCCGTTACTGTCACCTACTTATCTTCTCTCGCTGCTATGCTCGAATCGCGGTGGATTACCGATATTGAGTTCTTGCCTGGATCGGAAGTCCAGTGCCTCTCCTCAGTCATTCTTCGGCCTTTTATCAAGGGTGACAAGGATACAAGTGCGCTCATCCTGGAATCTTTGCGGGGGTTGAAGGCTGCAGGTCTTCGAGTATCCATGTTTCCGCAACTTTTGGGATTGCAACAAAGTACTGATAATGTTGACTTGTGGTGTGTCTGTTGATGGAAGGAGGGGCTTTCTGTATGAATAAACCATGTTTACTCACTTACGCTATAGTTTTTAATCATATATTAGATATGAAAGCGAACTTCTGTGGTACTGGCGTAAATGTCTTAGTTATGTTGTATGTACGTTTTACCTGTCCTTGACCTAGCCTTAATCTTATTCTCAGGTCAGAATCACATTTCGGAATTATCGAAGTCGAGTCTTCTTTCTAAATAGGGCTTTGAAGATGGAAGTTGGACTCAAGGTTCCTGGATCTGCTCGTGCGGCACTGTCTCTTGTTGGAAAAACAGTTCTCCCAATCATTTCTTCCATCTCGATAATCGGCTGTGTTTTGTATAGATGGTGGCCCATAAAATTTTTGACGGAGAAGCCTGGTGCAGTGTAATTGATGATAGCGGTATTTTGGGAGAAGCTGCCTCGGAAGCAATCGACTTACACCACTTGACCCCTCCCCAACTGATGTGTTTGGGTCGTTTCGGTTTTATGCAGTTCTCGTTTCCATGTCCCCTTTTCTAACCTTTTCACTCTCCTCTCTTATGATATTCTTTTTCTTTTTCCTTTTCTAAGTAACAGCATCCTTTTTCTCCCTGTCCTTTTGACTTTCTACTAATCCTCCATAACAGCTGTCGCCTTCTGAGGTTTGATGAGCGCCCTAGAAGGTAAGTCTCCAGAGGCTGTTCTTGAAGACCTACTGGCACACACCGCTCTTTTTTTAAGCTTATCAAATCTTAATCCTCTTTCTCTCTTACTTTTTACCTTTTTGTACATACAAATTGATTCTTCATATATCCCTTTTTGACCTTTTTAACTGAATGTTTTGTGCCTTTCCCCCTAGTAGGCGTATGTTTCGACCTTGATACGTAAGTGGTAAGAGTGTCATTCTATCTATTACCGTCCGTTCGAGTTGTCACTTGAGCTATAAATCCACCATCCATCCATATCACCGTCCATACCGTTATTCGCTATTCCCGCTTTACACTACTAGTACTAGTAGATTTTAAACACTTATATGCGCTGTTGGGATTGATGAGCATTTCATCGGGATGATGGGCACAGAAAGAGGATTCCTGCATTCCAAACACAATCGTCCCAGAAACGATATGCCAATATTTTTCCCTTTTGAAAAAGACAGTACAAAACTGCTAATCGAATCAACATATTTGAATTTCCTGGGAGAATATGTCGAGGACAGCGGAATCCTCTTTCCGCATTTTTCTGAGGAAATATTTATCAGTACTAATCCCATGGCCAGCAGTGATGGCGATGTAGTACGTTACTTTCTTTTGAGAGGCCTGTTTATTGAATTATGCTTTTCTCCCTTGATTTCGAGACGACATTGAGCCAAGTGCTCGACTACACATTCTACGGTGTCATACATGTACTGCTTATAACGTGTAAGCACTGACATGCTTATGCATTCCCATTTGCCTTGTACGATCCCGTCGAAGGCACCAGATTGCGAACTGAAAGGAATAACCAAAGCGGGAAACCCTGGATATATCCACCAGTTCCTGGTTTAGAGTGTAATTCTAAATGTAGAATGAAAACATATTGCATAAATGTACAGGCTGATCCCGAAGGCCCTGATCACTCAGTTGATTTACCTCTGTTCAACTTATGTCACCACCAAGGAACTAAGTGTGCCTACTAATCCAAGCTTTGACACCAACGCACCTCCGGACTTGCCAGTTTGGCGCTCTGAACGGGTTTCGAGATGTATTATATATCGTAATAGATGTTGCCATGATCACGGAACAACTCATCGGTGAGTGCGAGCTATACTAGAATTTTTCATTGCTTTTTGCTTTCACCGAGACAATTCCTCTATAGAATATAATGCTGTGAGTAAAGAGACACGGGTTACCTAGTCGGACCTCGGGGCAATAGGTATTCAGTCTGGTTCTCGGTAGTTCCAATTACTCAAGTGATCTCCATTTTCATCAGAGCGGGATTGCTAAAAACTGGCGTTTGCAAGCATTGATGTTACCGATAATTGGTGCTTTGACTATTACTTACATTACTGGTACCTGTACAAAACGAATTTGGTCCAGCATGTTAAATCTATCTCCTCCGAGGTCGCATTCGTGCTACCACTAAGCATCGATCATATCAAATTCATCATAACATTCGTATGCTGTAGGCGCTTGACCAAATACGGGACAGCGTCGTCGCTTGTGTTCATTTAAGTTCAAAATTTTATGTAAGTTGACGCGAATACAACTTGAATCATGGTATTTTTTCAATCTTCTTTGCAACTCCTGCAGTAAGAACCTTGCTTAACTGTAATCCAAAGAGTAAACCCAGCGGTAATTGTATTTTCGGCAGTAACGGACATAATTCCATACTATCACCGGATCTACATCATGTACAAAGCTCTCAGCTCACTTCTTACTCATTTGTTTTTGGAAGGCATCTTCAATGTTCCGTTCCTGCATATCTGTCGGTACATCACTGTCACTTTTAATCTATCGCTGTTCGGTATTTTCTTTAGATGGGCTGTTTTAACCCATTTCCATTAGCCGAATGGCACACGCACATATCCTTTAGAAATGCGAAGCTTGATATAAAAGACAGACATTCCATTGTGGCCTAACATCCAACCATGCTCGAGCTTCTGAAGAGTGAGTTTTCCTGTCCTGGGATTTGTGTGTAACCTCAAAGTGTTCCTTCCGTCTTCTAAGGGTTCCAAAACCCTTGAAACGATGTTTTGTTTGCTTGCCACTATGACCAACTGTCTCCCTAGACTTCAATCTTGGATTTGAAAATATTGAGAAGGATTTAGATGACAGAGGACTCCAATTTGTTAAAAAAAAAAATAATCTGTCCATATCCAAATCTTACAGCTAATCTCAGAACATGAGGCCTAGTTGAAATTATTATGTGTGTCTGAATTTTTAGTCAATCGATTCTTCCAGTCCAATCTTCCGACTCGACCTTCCGTAAGCTATAAGCCTGTGTGCAGCCACAAACTGTTCCCTCTCCGAGCACCCACTAAGTTCTTGCCCGTTTTGCATTCTTGTTCTCTTGCTCAACAGATCACACTTTCAATTGTCTCATGGCTAGGAAATGGCTGGTGCATCCATACAGTGTACACTCGAAGTGACATCAAACAACAAGTGCATCAAAGAGGGTGGCAGGTGCGAGGCCGGAAAAGGTTAAGATAAAATAATGATATACTGAATGGAGATGTACATGGCTCGAGTCAAACTTCGTGGAAAAGTAGCGAGCTCAAATCTACTAAAACTGATAATTCAGAGATGTACTATCTGAGATCGAAAGGAGTACTAGAAGATATTGCAAGCAGTAGGATGTAGGCCCACTCCATAATTGGTTGAAGTTGAAGGCCATGATCAGCTGAGAACATTGTCCAAACTACTGGTGTCGTTGGCATTAAGCTTGAACATCTAGAAATATATTATATTTTTTTTTTTTTAGCACGACTGTCAAACAAAGTTGCCTGTGTACATACCCTTTGTCTAAGCTGAGTACTGTTAAAGATACCGATGGCATTGTGTGAGATACCTTCGATCACTGAATCAAGGGTTTGCGTCGTGGGCATGCCGCCGTCTTGCATGACCTTCAGCATAGCAATGTAGTTTTGGCCACGTTCAAAATGTGAAGATCCTTGTGTCTGTGTTTCGGAAAGGCTTTCAGAAATTTCAGCCAGAATGTGAGTTTTATGTCTTCTTATTCTGGATTGGCATGTATTATCACCGGATCCAGTGTCAGCCTGTGCTCTCGGAGATCAGAACAAAATCCAGCAGTCAAATTTTTGAAGGCCGCTTACCGTTCCCAACGCATAATGGACATATCGTTCCAAAAACCTTGAGAAACGATACCCTGCCGTCCGATATCATTAAAATCAGCGGTAGAATATCCAGGCATAAAATGTTGCCAGAAAGTCCCCATTTGTAATCGTCTATGCCAGCACAATCGGCGGCCGGACTGCAACGGGGTGGTCTTCCACAAGCCAAATATACGACGCGGGGTTTGCTGGAATAACCCAAACTTTTTTTTTTTTTTTTGTTAGTTCATGCAAAAATTGTCTATCTAACGGAAAGGTTGACTCACCGACGATCCAGCCAATCTTGTCGTCGTGAAGGGTGACCTTGCACATCACAGAATGACGATGGACGAGTTGACCCGCAGCCGAGTGGCCAACAAAAATCAAGCTCTTTTTATGTTTACGATTAAACAATGATTAAAAATTTTTAAGACGTTGACTATCGATTTGGAGCCGATCTTGTCATCAGTGTTTGGACCCACGGCGTAGTGACCATTGAACCATCCATTTGTATCCCAGTAAAGTGTATTGGTATTTCCCGAACCAGCTTCGACATCGACCTGAGCGAAGAAACATGGTACTAAAAATCGAGGTAGTGTTCGGATTGAAGCTAGGATCGCCGAGAAGCCAAGTCCATCTGTGTTGAGTTCAGTTAGTTTTTTATATGTTATGAATTTAACTCGATGGTTCTTACCTTGACGTTCTGGGATATCCATCCAGTCTAGATCAAGCACAAGTGGTCAGGAAAGAGTCTGAATCGTCGCCAACCAGTAATATAGTTGCCTGGGGGGCCACGGAGCAGGTAGCCAATCATAAGCAAAGACCGGCAAAGATGCCACAGTGAATGCCACAAGTATGGAGGGAGCGAAAACTGGAAGTACAGACAGTGCAAAGGCCATACTAAGGACTGGCACTGAGAGTATGGAACGTAGTCACTATTCATGGGTTTTATAGCTAGCGCTACAAAAACTCCAGGATAGATAAGACTACAAATTGAAGGGGTAACAAGTTCGAGTGCTAGAGGACAGGCGGCCGGCAGAAGCTACTGAAGGAGGGAGTGGGAACTTTGATACATTCTCAGCCGAGGTGGAAATGTCGGAGGAAATCTTTCGAACGGTGATACGGGTTAATGAAGATTATCATCTTCCTTTCTCCGAAGTTCTCGACATTCTTATCAATGAGCTTTCAAAGCGTCATATGTCAATCTCAACAGGATTGGACTGTGAGCTGCTATACGGATAAGCCCATGTGTCCTTTACAACCCTGCTTCTCTTCGATTCGACTAGTTCCGGAGAGCGGTTCCGGGGGTTGGAATTTTGCGGGGACCACTTGCGGGGACCTTGCGGGGACCCTGTGGACATGCGGGGACCCTATTGTAATCATACCTATTTTCAAAGTATCTTATAAAAACACATATACATAATCTATACTATTTAATTGTCCTCTGTGCCAACTTTCAGATTTTTTGGCCATGATAAACCTAGTTTTCCAACATTTTTTGTCACTAAAGTCAAAAATTCACATCAAGGCCTTGTTAAAATGCCATGAAAATACAGTAATACTACTTCCTAGTACTCACTAGATACTTGCCCAGTATCTGTGAGGGTCTGTGCAAGGTCCCTGTAAGGTCCCCGCAAATTCTATCAAAACATTGTAAGGTAAAACTAAATTTTTCAACATTTTTTGTCACTAAAGTTACAAATTTACATTGAGGCATGTTTAAAATGCTGTGGAAATACAATGATACTACTCCCTATTACTCACTTGATCCTTGTGTAGTACCTGTGAGGATCTGTGCAAGGTTCCTGCAAATTCTGTCAAAGCATTGTAAGGTAAAACTAATTTTTTCGACATGTTTTGTCATTAAAATTAAAAATTCACATCAAGGCTTTCTTAAAATGACATGAAAATACAGTGACACTACTCCCTTGATACTTGTGCAATACCTGTGAGGGTCTGTGCAAGGTCCTTGCAAGGTCCCCGCGAGAGTCCCCGCAAGGTCCCCGCAAGGTCCCCGCAAGTGCACAGCCACCTTGCGGGGACCTTGCGGGGACCCTCTGGAGAGCTCGACTTTAATACACTAACTCACTATTGCATTTCTTTGAATAATCTAGCAAAAATCTTCTTGTAGCTATTGTATCCTTTGTTGCAATGTGTTGCTAGACACATTTTACTGTAATTATCATGTTTGATAGTTTTCATCTTTCATTTTTCGCGAATTCCTGTTATATACAAATGCAAAAGTCACTCAATTTTGCACAAGGACACTTTTCAACTCTTTACCTACAGCTTTAAACACTTTATTTGATACATATATGTAGCACTGGGTCTATCCGAGCAAAAAAATACTACTGTGTGGCTGTGCATATCCCATTTTTTTACGAGATGAATACTTTTTGCTTTACAGTTTTTTGAGTCTTATATTCACTATTGTACATATATACAATGATTAATAGGCTACATACTACTAAATATATTGTATTAAAGGATGCCCGCAAATTCCAAAAAAGTCCCCGCGAGCCCGCAAGGGGTCCCCGCAAATTTACCCATACCGGAGCGGTTCCGGATTTTCGCTCAAGGGATCTGCGAATAGGATGTAGTCTTGATTCTCCAAATGTCCATGAGCTTACCTACGGGAGCAATACTGGGTTGAACCGAGTCTTGCCTACTCGTATCACGTACCGAGAAACTCGAATTGCCCAAAGTATAGAAGCGTTACAATACCGAGGTGCAAGCGCGTCATGGTCCCATAAACATAGGTCGTGGCCAAGACAATCAACCACGATGTCTAACTGAATACCGTTGCTCCACTGAGTACAGATATCGGAGGTGAGAAGGAGGAGGATTCTCCTCCCCGAGATACGACAAACTTGGAGTTCAAAAAATGATTGAGACTTGAACGAATCATCATCGTTCATTCGCCTTATCGGAAATATTCTAACTTGACCAACCAGTCTTCATAAAATGGAAAGAGACGGGCCACCGCTCGGGTAAACCATTGACTCGGCAAAAAAGGTTTACTCAACAATGTGTCATACACTACGAGCAGAAACGAAATTTGTGCAACGAATTTCCTCAGTCGAACTTGGATTGCAAAAATTTCCTATAGATATTTTTGACCAAGTACATCTTTTTTTCCAGAATTGTGTCCCACCGTTGGTGGCTGGTCACGTCCGTCTCGGGGTAGTACATAACAGGTATTTCCCGCCCGGAGGACGTAATTGACTCTCAGTGTGAGCCCGTCGGAATGGACCCAAGTAATCATCGTCGCCACTTGCCAGTCTTGGTGGTTAACAAGGTAGAGAAATACCTCAACGGCATAAAATGCTGAGCACGATGAGGATCTTCCAGGGGACCTTTATGCCCGAAGAGGTCGAATTAACCCTGACCCAGAACAGTGTTTGTACGTATCCAGACTTTCCGAACAGATTCACCGCGTTCTCTTCTATCAGTCCAAAGGCAGTACCGGTGGAAATCGGACGTCGGACACCGAGGGAGAACGATGGTAACCATGGTATCCGTGCACTACTTGAGCGGTGTTAGGAGGAAAAGAACGCTATATTTGAATGACGGTAAGCTTATGTAAACCGGGTAGAACTGAACGTTTGAACACCGGCTTCCGGAGTACTCTCAGCGACGGACTCTGGGCTATAGAGACGATTCCTTCAATTCCGGCCTCGCAATCCGAAATGGTCCAAACAGCCCATAACGAGCTGCATGCAGGTCTCCACAATAGACGCCCATCACTCAATCGAAATTGCTGGCTGGTCAACGATACAATGTATGCTCCATATGTTGGTTGGCAGCACGTAACACTAACCGCAACCAGTCAGCTACTACGCTTGGTGGAGGGTCCTGACAGAGAATGCTACCCTCAGTCGGGCGATTATTCGCTATGTCGGAACTACCGAGGAAGAACCCGGTGCGTGCACTAGGGCCCTCCAAGCGATGATGAGGGTGACCATCGTGAGTACCTACCGACCACTACTAAAGAGCGGAAACAGGCTTATTCGTACTAGCTTTCAACGTTTCAACGTTCGACTTGCATGGAGTATGTTCCCTGATCTAGCGAGTGTTGGTCTAACTATACATATCTGGGTGGATTTCTGGGTCATTACATAAATCCACCAACGAAACCAACTCCGTGAACCACATCCATCGTTAAGTACTCATTTCTATGTAACAGGTTCCGCGATCTTCTCTTGATATGATCCTCTCTTCTTCCACTGTTACATCTTCTGGCATAAATATGCAGGGCTGGTTTTGGAAACCCTCATGGTCAACGACCCTGGAGGGGACTTTGTGCTCTCGTCAGCCCTTCTCCTACGTGCTTCCACCGGGACAGCAATAATAAACAGAGACAATATGAATGATCCCTTCAGTCTGAGTGATATATGCTGTTCAAGAAGTGATCATATTTACCGTTATTTAAAGGCCCCTGCACACACATCTTGAACTTTCGACGTTCGTTTTTGCCCTTTCTATTGGTCGCGGAACAGTTGTTGTAGATTTTTCATTTATTCAATCATCTTCAGGTACGATCTTTTCCGTATCTCCATGTGTCCTAGTTAAATAAGGTAAGTACTTAAATGCACGTCAAATGGCCAGCTATCTCCTCCCCCCACTACATGAGTTTATTTGTACATCAGGTCGGGTAAGTGCTACCTTATTTTCTAATCCCTGCTATTTTCAATTCAGGTTCAAGAGCACCAATTCTGACATCCTGGGGCAACACCTTTCTTTTTTGCCTATGAACTCTATGAGGTACTATAGTACATCATTCATATTCTTGGTCAAAGACTCTCACAAATGAACCAGACCGCTAAATATTTCAGTCGGTATCGAAGAGACTCCAGACTGCTCAAATCATGGGTAGCTGCAGTCTTCTTTGTCGATGTTATAACTTGCATGGCTGCAATGTATGCTTGAAGTTGCATATTTTCCCTAATCATCTTTCGTTCTTTGGGGAAATTTGATTAAATTTGACTCGATCGGCTGTGTTGCTCTCGTCTTCAGCCACGACAATGTGAGTATTGATTAGAACATTTGAATGCGATGGATAAACGATAAATGCATATCATTCACTGGTAACAGAAGCCTTCCCTTCGCAATCAGTACAGCCTTTTCTCCCTGTCCAAAATTCTCTTTCTGTAGTCTCACTCTTCATTCACATAAGGATCGGCTCGGGCATTTTCAGTAGCTGTGATATTCATGGGCATCAATATCATTCTTGTCCAACTCTTTATGTTTCGTCGTTGCTGGATTTTGTAAGAGTCAAGTTACTTTTATCGGGGAAAAAGGTTGATTTTCAGGTTTTTGTTTTGATTTAGACGTCGAATATGGGGTTTCATTTTCGTGCCTGCTTTTTTGTTTATTATTGGAGTATGTCTCATATCAGAACTTCATTATGACGTCTAATGAAGAACCGAATCAGATAATTACCGGCCTCTTAATTATGTGGCATGATGTACGCTGTCAGGCCCCTCGAGGCCCAAAACTCGTCTATAGTACCGATTCTTAGCATGTAAGAATGTCATTCAGTGACTTATCTTCCAAACGGGATTTCATATGCTTTGTCCAGTGTATCGCTGGTGTCAAGTGGTATAACAGATATCTTTCTCGCCGTTGCATTGGTCATGCTACTCAAACCGATGGTCAAAGATAGTTTCAGAGAAGATACTAAACAGTGAGCTACAACATTTGTTACTGGAATGTGCCTCTCGTTCATCAATTACTACAGGAAAGTCAATCAAGTCCTACACAGAGCTGTCAGTACTGGGACATTGACAGCAGTCCTTAAGATAGTTATGCTCACACTGGCAGTATCTTCCTCAAATAGTCAAAGCAATGGTAAGTTCTGTTCCATACTGCATGCCAAGTTACCGGTGTTGCGGGCTACTACTCAATTCATTCTTGTTTTTGATACTATAGTTACTTTGAGTATACAGTTTTTCTTGTGCCGCATTCAGTCTATTTCAATGGTAGGCCATTCGAATCCCTGTCTCCCCGTAAGTATATAACCCACACAATTCTACTACTAGCTGTTCAATCTCAATGATCGCCGCAGAGATTGTTCTGACCAGAGTGACAATACTACCACATCCTTGGATTCATCCCAAGAACCGGAGCCAGAGTTTCACTTAACAACTATCAATACCAGGTCAGGAGCTAGCTCTTGATCAAGAACAAGAAACACCGTTACGTTTGATTTGATTTGAATTGCGAGTACGACCTAATTGCGCATGACATTTAGCCTTCTCCTGGGATTCTACTCCTAATGATCATGATATTACTTCTATGCCTCGTCTTAGAACATTCTCAGAGAATCCGGCAGCCACATGAGAATGAAAATACTTATCCGTCAGTCGTCTTAGACTGACCGGCTATGTATCTTTACGAGGCAGGAGAAAGGAAGCCCTGTAGGATGCCAGAAAGGAACTTATAAGAGCAAACATCGCGTAGAAGTTAGTGAAAACCTCAAGGAAAAAAAGGCAGAAAGCTGCAGAAACACAGACCAGTCGAACTTCAGAATTTAAAACGGCGTCACTCGAAAGTTCAAGGTCACGGTGACACGTGAGCTGACAGCGCCTTTTAACCGGGTACTACATAGCCTAAGCCATCGTTTCACTGTCCTCCTGTCCTCCTCCTCCTCCTCCTCCTCCTGGGCCAAACGACATGGATATCAAAGACGACAAAGCACGTGTCAGATCGTTCAACTCGCTCTCATGCAAAGCTCTCTCTCCTTCCCGAATGGTACCCAATACGTGGTATTTCGACTTACGCTACATCTCAATCGATCCGCCTTCACACACGCTCTTTCTCTACCAATCCGGTAGCCATTTCATGCACACCGAACGTCTTCCAATTAACAGTCCTTTATACCAAGCGGGCATAGGTTTCTTTCCCGAAACTGGCGAGCAGGCCGCTTCCGAGGTTGTCAAGGCCATCATGCATGGATTTCTGAATAGTTTCGGGGCCGGACGTTTTGAGCAGCACCCTCCTGCACCTTTTGCGCCTTTCAAGTTGATGACAGAAGATCCTTCGCTCGCACGAGAGGTCGGGAAAGAGTTCAAGGCAATCGGGGTCGTGCATCAAAGCCTCTGGAACATCGAAGTAGCACGTGATAGCAAGCTCAAAGTTGCCCATGGACAATTCAAGACGCTTTATGCCGATATCAAGACGAGTATCGGATTCAAAGACCTCGTTTTTGCCGCTTTCCAGACTCCTCATTCTATCATCTTCTTGAACCCTTCCGAGTATGAAGAGATCACCGTTCATCCTGACGAGACCGATCGTATCTGTGGGTACGCGAATCAACTCTCGAACGCCAAGTTGGCCAAAGAGAAGATTGACATTGATAAGAGGTTGAAGGAGATCGACGATCTAGCTCGTCTTGTCGAGAGCAAACCACTCGATATGGTTAAGAGAGAAGCCGACGGAGGGAATGGAATGTCTGCGATTGACTATGCTCTGAGGTGCGTTATCGATTAGACTCTTGGACATCTAAGTAACGATTTCTAACGTCTTACAGAGTTTGGAATGGCTTTGGATGTACTCCCGATCGAGCTAAAATACGTGAATACCTTGTCAAGGCAATCAAAAGTCCTTCCTCAAACAACCTCACCAAATCCATCGCACATTCTCTTCTGATCAACTGGTACACAGACGCGTTGAAATCCGACTATGGGCTTCCCGTTCGCTACATATTTTCTGCCGCCTACCATGCAGATCAAGCTGTCGCACTCGCTCAAGGCAAACCTTCACCTGCTGTCTTGTTCTTCGGTCAAAAATTGATGAAGCGCCATGCGGAACAAGTCGTCCAATTGTATGCGCAGTTCACGAATGTATGGAACGCCGTCGATAAACGGGATGAAGAACTCCAGAGAAAGAGGACTTATGCTCAACAGAAGCGAATGGAGAAGCCCAATCGGTATCGTTGTGCAAATGTAGGGTGCCTGATCCAAACCGATACGGGTAAGATGCTTCAACGGTGTAAGTAAAGGCTGTTCCGTTTTCATTTCTTGTTAGTAATGCAACTGGTACTCACCGATAGTTATCTTCAAGGCGCTGGGAAATGCGATCCGGACAAAAAACCAAGTTATTGCGGTAGAGAGTATGTCGTTTCTTTTAAATACCTTTGTGTAAATGTCCTTTAGTCTCATTTGATTTGGTTTAATGCGCAGATGTCGTACGTTCAAAATTCCTCTTTTCTTTGGAAAAACTCATTTAGTGATTCGCGCATTCATTGATACATCGACGTAAACAGAAAAGGCAGTGAGATCATCGAAGAAGCTTTTGTTTGTGACCTCTATGAACTCATGTACATATTTTTTTTTTTTTTTGACAGGACTGGAAAAACCACAAGCCGTTTTGCAAGCCTGGTCAACCATGCTCAGTCATTGCTCCTGAACCGGACTATGGTATGAGAAGAACTCACTCCGGAGCTATCTCTATACCCATTCGACATTCTGACGGACATACGATGTTGTTATCGTCTTCCACGTGGAGTGCGGAGGACCTCAAGGATTTCAAGAGAGAGCTCGAGAAGGAAAATTGAGCTTGAGGAGGTAACGTTAGTGCTAAAAAGCATCAGCTGTATTACTATGTATCTTCAATGTTCCCTAGGTTTCGAGCTCTTCTATCATATTGTCATGGGTCTTCTTTTGGTCAATCCTTTCTTTGAGAAGTTCGGCCCATTCATAAAGGGTTTTTATCAGAATTCATTAGTCCGGGTGCTGAGTTGTGAACGGGAGACGGTGTGCGAGAGAGATGTCTTTTCAGACGCATTTATTTCACTCTAACGGTTTCGAGGCCTTCCATTAAATACTTGACGACGACCATCTTGATGAATTGGTGACTGAAAGAAAAGAGAAGAAAGATACTAACGTGTTCTTCCTCGAGCGCTATTGACTTGTCGAAGGGAAGAGGACGACGCACCGTTAGGTCATGCAACCGCGCTCTGTAACACAGTCACGCGGTGCCCTGCTAGCTTATCCGTGGCGGAAGATATGTTCTCGTTCCTCACACTTATCGCGGATCAAACTATCCGCACGCACTGATTCAGGAGCGGTCATGAAAAGGTTCTGTTCACTTCGTCCTCGTTAGGCTGACCTCACTCCGAATGTTGACCATCCAAAGTTTGAAACTTTGATACTAACTGATATTAAAGCAGTGTCGGATGACCAGTTATCGTTAAATGAAACTAATAATACTCATCCGAAGTATACAAGATATATGATCTGCCGATGTCCAAAGGTATTTTTGCTACGGTTCTGGGTTCATTCAAGTATACTGTCTCGCATGAGGCATTCGCGTGTTCGACAGCTTTTTGATAATGTCGGAGCGGTGTCATGCACCGGAGTGCAGAAGTACGATGAACAAAATGCTTACGGGGCTATTGATAGTCCAAAATTTATCGATAAACGTCACTTTTGACTCTTTACCTCCCTCACGGTCGTACTACTTACACGTGTAGCATATCTGTCTTCAACCATCTCAGCGACTATGGCTACTAACCCTTTAGCAGAACTACCTTCGCAAATTCAAGAAATTATTGCCTTCTGTCCACATTGTGTATGCTCTGGCTCATTTTATCAATAATATCGAGTCTCTCGCTCTTCAAGATTTAGGATCCTCGTAGTAGGAAAGGTCCGATTAATTCTCATACTTCACCGGGTATCTGGACTTACCGACAACCTTTCTAGAGCGGCGTCGGAAAGTCATCTCTTGTCAGCAGTGTATTCAACGTCCCTAAGGAGGTGCGTTCATGCTGTTCATAAACAACACGTATACAAAATTTATCTCACAGAATACAGGCGACCGACGTGGAGCACCAACAAGTAGGGACAGCAAACATCGAAAGCGAATTCACTTCCCCTTCCAATGTTCTTTTCATTCTCCACGATAGTCAAGGCTTTGAGCCTGGGTCGGATGAGAGCCTGTCTACCGCAACACGCTTTATCAGCGATAGATGTGATGTCTCGAAGGAATTGAAGGATCGATTACACGCAATTTGGTAAAGTACGATCTTGCAATGCTGTGTTAATGACTGATGGTAGTTTCTGTATAGGCTTTGCTTGGAGACTCCACGCTCTGGATCAAGACTACTTCAAAGCGGCGATGAGGAGATATTAATGATCGCAAGAAAGACGAAGGGGGGTAAGCGGTATATACGTTATTTCTTTCTCGTTGAGACTAATTTTCACGGAAGTGGAGGTCGCAAAATCAAGGGATTGGCTCACGAGTATCCAACAATTCGCTTCGTTCCAGTTTTCGTAGATGAGTCCGAAGATGATGTGAACTCTCATTCGGATGACGTGCAACTTAGTGACCGCTTCCTCCCTCCTCTATTGACTATCACTGACCACGCACTTCCACGCAGATAAGGGCTCTCTTAAGAAATTAACTGATGCGACTCTAGACGTAATAGGCGACTTACGTATACTATGGGTTATGGCACAACAGATCAATGCCAAGCAGAAGGTTGAGTTGTCTATCGAGTAAGTTCTATCTCCTCCGTTTTGATGGCCATTTCACTTTCTAATTCCTTTGTCTGATCGTCTAACGGTGTGTTAATCGTTGTTCTGGTGAAGGAAGGGAGAAATTGGAGGAACAGGTAGGCTCATTGGTTCAGTTTAAACTATAGGCAAACACGGTGGTGCCCTGAATCGCAGCGACACCACCTGAAATAAAATTTGAGTGAAGCTCTGAACTATAGGCAAACACAGTGGTGTCCTGAATCGCAGCGACACCACCTGAAACAAAATTTGAGTGAGGCTCGAAGGGCTATGGAGCCTATGGAAGATAAAAAATGAGAGTTGATGTAAGAGGTGAATGAGAATTTTGGTTTTGAATGAAAGGTTATAGGGACAGAATGACTCAGTCATTAAAATATAGTATGACTGAAAAAGGACCTTGAATGCCCATTAAATGCAGGTTAAGAAACAACAATGGTTAACAATAGTTAGGCAAAGAATGAGTGTAAATAAATTGCCACAATTCCCAATGATTAAGAAAGATGAGAGAAATATTTGTGATCATATGGGCAGACCCAGAGAGACTGAATCTGATCTAGGTCATTAGTAGCCATTAGATTGTTTGATTAAAGGATTTGTGTGAATAGGCAAATATCAAAAGAGAAAAAATTTTAAACAATAGCAACATAACAAGGGTTGAAGAAATAGAGAGAGAATGACACAGTGAATAGGATTTAGGCATAAGAAAAAAGAGCACGGCACTCCAGTTCTGACGCAATGACTACATGAGGAGCTTTAAAAGCCCATGGTGAGAATCAAGCTATGTAGAGGCTTCTTCAATCCAATCGAAAATTTTTCAAAAACAGTCAAATCAGCAGGTGGTCATTATAAAAAATGTGAGGCAGAGCTCAAAACCGTGAAAAATTGCAGCATATTTTAACTGCGTGCAAGGAGGATGTGCCATGAAGTGCCATGAAATAAATACGAGACTATGAGACAGTCTCCCAAAAAACGCGATGCCTCGTGACAAGCTTAGAGAAAACTTGAAAATGTGAGACAAGCCTACAAAGACAAAAACCAGGAATATAAGAGGTTTTTTTTTAATTTATTTTAAAAGAACAGAAGAGGGGTCGCAGAGACCGAGATAGAAGAGGGTCACGGAGACCAAGATAGAAGAGGGTCACGGAGACCGAGATACAAGGGGGTCATGGAGACCGAGATAGAAGAGGGTCACGGAGACCTTGATCACATGGATCAAGCCACAAAGGCGAAAGTGGACAGCCCGGGGGTCCTGCGCACGGAGCGTTGATAGAGCGGGCGTAGAGCCCAGACACAGTGCCCTGAACTCAGCGGCACTGTGAGAATAGGATGGGAGTGCCCTGAATCGCAGCGGCGCTTCCTGGATTTTTATAACAACAATATCTAAAGGGCTATGTGGCCCTGAGAAGAGAGGAGCTCATTTCAGGAGAACAAGCCCGAATTTCAAGCACAATGAGATGAACCTGGAGTGATGCAAAGGCCCAAAATAACGAGATGAATCCAAGTGATGACATGAGTCCAAGGTGATGAGATGATTACGAAACAAAGCAAGTTCGAACAGATGATGGACATGGGGACAACCCTGAGGCATAAACTCAAAGCATGCTAAAGGATCGGGCTTGAACGCAACGAAATGAATGTGGAGGCAGTATGAACTAAACCTCAATCGCAGCAGTGCGACGGGTACTGCAGAACATGAATCAGTGTGTTCCATTAAAAACTCTCTCTCCTTTTAAAAGAAACTTTTTTAAGCCGTCCCATTGTAGTCTCGTCGTTGGAACTCCACACAAAAAAGAGTGAGGGCCAGTATCAAAAGACCAAGTCGTTGCAACTCCACACAATGGAAGGTTTGTACTCTTGTCCGCCATAAAAAATCTACCGAAGTCTAAGTCACTGAGACTTCAAGTGAAATAGAAATCGAGGATGCTACAACAACCGATAAAAATCAAAAATCAACGCAACATCAACTTATCAGGAAAACTGCACCTGGATAATAAACCTGACATTACTAGGAATTACTGTTAAAATCAGTTAATTAATGACATTAGTGACGTTAACCACGTTAGCGGAAATTACTGCTAACTTTGCCGGTCCCCTCTACACATTAACAGATGTTATTGCTACATTAGTAGTATCCTAGCGACACTGTACTAGTATTGTATCCAATTATTTCATCATACTAACAATAACCTACTGGTTGATTTGTTCATCTTATATCACAATAGACACAAATACAGAAATGCAATGGGTCAATTGCCCGTCTCATTGAAGTGAGTGTATCAATATAATGTAGTATGTACAAGTTGAGTAAGTAATAGAACTGTCATCGACAGGTTAGTGAATCTGTTCGCTCCCTAAAAGCACCCTGCCCAACACCAGCAGACTGACGCTGGAAGAACCGTCTTCATTCTGCTTGTTTGACTCACTGGTGGATGGACAGTCAACAGGATGGACAGTGGTCAAACAAGGGAACATAACTTCTTTGGGGCCTTGGCAGTGGGAATGATTTGAGCAGGGAGGTCGGGCCTGGACAGTTTAAAAAGAAGTATCGAGAATGCGAGAAAGGATAAAGAATGAAGCTTTACACACCGCCCATGGAGCTACAACACACCCGGAAGACTTCGATGTTGGAATATAGATAGCATTGCCACAAGAATCGAGTATCCCTTGGACAACAGAATATCGCAAAGCTTGAGGTGATGAGGTCACTGTGTTGCGAAGGAATGAATGCCTCAAAAAAAAAAACAGCCTTGGTGGTTATTAAAATATATAAATGGGGGAAGAATGAAAGCGGAGGATTTGAGGTTAATGAAGGGGATGAAAGGGTGGATACTTACAGATTCACAGGACATTAACGAGGAGGCAATAACACTGACTCGGAGTCCCTATGGTAGCAGTGCTTAAAAGTGAATTCAAAGGTGCCGGCAATGATGAGAGAGTGAATAACTCCGGTCATGGCTGCAGCTCAGACTCCAGCTGTACCTCTATTTCGATGTGTTGTGGACTGAACAAAAGAGATGCACCGTACTCAAGATAAGGGAATATCAAGTTAGCAAATTACCACCAAACTTGAAAATCAGTTTCACAGCAGCTACATACTTTGCTCCATCAAAGGTCAAAAATAGAGCCTCCTCAATCAACAAGAATACGTTGGTCCGAGGACAGTAGAAGTGGTTGAGGTAGAGAAGGAGGAAGGCGAGTCGCGCGAGTCGAACCAAAGTCACAAGATTTTTGAATCTCCGCTCAAACATGGCCCTCAAGTCTATGGCGAGTTCGTATCGCAGTTTATCCCTTGGCTTGTTCTAGGTTTAACTCTTATTGCTTTTACTTGACTCGTGGTCTAAAATGCTAGTCCGTGCTAGTACTTAGTACTGTAAATATATATAGTTTACCAGCTGCATTATAGATAGTATTCTACCAATTTTACTAATTGCTTTGAAGCTCGTAATTTTAAAGAATTACTTCACTGATAGACCATTCAAGTTCAAGGCAGAGCGAGAGGAGGTTTCTGAAGAAGCCAGTGTCCTATTTGGGATACTGTACGATTTCGATCAATTCGCTCAAAAGTCGTCATTTTGGCATTTTCGATAAATCTCAGAAAATCGGAAAAGTCAAAAGAAAAATAATGGCGAGGTTTTTGAAAATGGTGCGTGACGCGTGACACGCGAATTGATCGAAATTGTATAGTAACACGAGGCGCCTCGGTTATTGCCTGAATCACAGACTAGAGTGAGGCATCCAAATCCGGAACTTGACCTCGCGGCAACACTAATTACCAGAAACTTGTGTCTGACTGGCACGCAGAATAGGTATGAGGCCGTACGGTGTACTGATTCCATGTGCAAGAACATTAAATGGCAAAATAGGCTATGTCACTGACGATCCTCGGTTCACTCACCTTGTGCATGTTTCACTCCGAGTCATGCACATACTTGATAGATTGCCATGCCTACATATGTTATAGTATAGAATTACCATTGGTGTCTATGCTGTTCCGTTATGGACAAAAATACATGCGAGCTTTTTGAAATAAATACGAGCGCTTTTGAATGAATGCGAGCTTTTAGACATGTGAGCACTTGCGCTCGAAAAGTCGCGCGCGCGCGCAGGATGACAACTTGAAGCTTTTTTTCGAAAAAAGCTTGCGATAGGCACAGAGAGAGCACATTATGTCCATACAACTTTCTTTGTAATTTATCAATAATTTACAAAAGGATTGTTCTGCCCCTGAGTGGTACATTTAAAGGCCCTGCAACAGTTCTAAAAAAGGTGAAAAGTTGGTCAAAGGTACACAAATTTCCTTTTTAGGTAACTCGTTGCTATCATAGATCCGAAGTCCACTGTCACGGTGTCTACCGTCGCCTCCTACTAGTCTCGAGTATCCGGACTGACGATATATACTTGACACTCATCGTGTGTACCATACATGTAATTACAGTAAGGCAGAGCAGCGGGTATTTAGGCAGAATTGGCAATTCTCATGGGAAATTGCTGACATATATTATGACTAATAATAAATACTGTAGCATTTCGTTCAATTCGGCAGCACGTGACTTTTTGAGAAAATCCAAAAAAATTTGAAAAAATCGCAAAAATCGAGAAAAAATTATTGGCGGTGTTTACGAAAATCGGCTGTGACCTGTGACTGCCGAATTGAATGAAATGATACAGTAATAGAAAGTCCGATTCACCCAAAAAACGGAAATATCTCAGAGAAATCTAGGGCTCGCCACCGTTACCGTATATGCACGGTATACGGGTACCGTGATACGGTACCGTGTCCGTACCGTGTTGAGATTTTTGGAGTTTCAATACGGCACGGTGACGGCACGGTGAATACCGTATCAAACCGTGTCGTATTGACCGTACACGGCCGTGAGACGGCATGGGCTGTTCACGTAATTGAAAGCTTCCTTTTTTAGTATATCACTTATCTTATCAGGTTCACAATTATTTTCTCAAGTGACTCGTCTAATTTTATTGACAATCTCGGACATATATTCTAGTCAAAAATGAAATATTGCCAATATTTTTGACTAGTAGATACTATATGAATGAATTTGGCAACACTTTTTCGAGGTAAACAACCCTAAATCAATGTATTTTGGTATTTGATTGGATTAACATTGAAGTTGCTTTTGCTCGAAATGACTGCCTTCACAACTAAATCACTTTAGTCGGCTTGCGACTCATTTTTGAAGAAACACGGTCGTATGACCGTAATACGGACGGATACGGCCCGTCTCCGTACCGTGTCAAGACTTTGAGAGGGTATATACGGCACGGTCACGGTCAGACCGTCTCCGTATTGCACCGTAAAAAATACGGCCGTGACCGTAATACGGACGGTGCCGAGCCCTAGAGAAATCCATTCCTAGGATGCTCTAAACTGCTGACATTATTGAGAATCACGTACTTGTCCTGTTCATGAACCACGAGCAGAAGGATTGAAGGGGAAACCACCCAAACAGAGGGATTCTGTCGTGCCAATACTGTCGGAGCTTTTGGCCGTCAGTGTATAGAATTGCGCGCGCTCACAGCTCACATTTATTCAAACTTTCAAAGCACTCGCATATATTTCAAAAAAGCTCGCATGTAATTTTGTCCATAACGGAACAGCGTAGGTGTCCTTCAATTCTTAAGTTTTCTTTCAGTACAAAAATCACCAGCATGCCATCCTCCAAGTCTCTATTGATTTTTTGTAGCAAGTAGTGTGAGCTACCAGTAGTGTTTGTACAAAATTGCTCATAAGTATTTGCATTGTGTCATTGAACTGAACTCGCGTTACTGTACATAAGATAGATTTCAATAAATAGTAGAAAGATTCTGGAAAGTTCACAGTATTTATTTAAGCTTACTGATATTGTACAGAACATTGAATGTGTGAATATTAATTTCAGAAAGTAATGTGTAAGGACTGCTAATATTTCTCGGGTTTGGATAATTTTGACTAATATTTGAAGCATTACCCCTTTTAACAAGGTTATCAGTAATTTCTGATAACTTACTGGTACCTTATTCCAGTACTGTTTTCCTGATGTACATGACCACAACGGCACTAATCTCCCTCTACAGATCCAAAATACCAACCACACCTTGTAGATACTCAACCATCCAAATAATATCTACACTTTGAAACATGCAAAAATGCGTATGACACGAGTCCCCCGCTACCTTGTGCAATACCACATGTATACACCTTGATCCCAAACTCATATGCACCAGTTTGTGTTGCTGATTGTAACACCTCGAGGCAACTACAATAGATCTGAATTTGGTGAAGAGTTGACATATGACAGGAGCAGCTGCGATTGTCGACATCAGGTGACAAAGTAGCTGTAAAGCCCCGTCCATGCTCCGGGTTCCAAAAGCCCGACTGACGAATGTAAATCCCCCAGCCGTCCAGTTCCATCCTCGAACTGTTTTTGTTGGCCACCTTAGGAGCATGGTATATATGTGTAGTGAGGACTACAAACTTTGAAAGGATGATAATCACGTCATGTAGTACTAGAGCGAATATGAGTGAGATTCAGGAGTATGTGCTGTAAACGGAGTATGGGCTAGGTTGTTCATGTCTCATCTCTGATTCTCTAGTTACCCCCCTTAACAACCTCCATACACCAAGAAGAAATACCATGTGAGAGTGATGTCCTAACAACACTTTAATATCAACACGGCCGAGACTCGAAATCCATTCTCTGTACATGATTTGCTTAAAAGCCGGATGACCAGAAATAGATGGAATAGGCTCGGAGAGATGTTTCCTATGTGAGCTGTCAGAGTCGTCATTTTGATGTTATACCAGTCTTCTCGCAACATAAAGCGAGGATCTAAAAAATGTCAGTGATGAAAATGCCCTATGCAAATGTGGTTCTCGGGATTTGAATTGAATAAAGAAACCTTCTCCACGACCTCTCGCAAGCGGCAATTGTTCGAGCGTGATTCGGGAGAAAGGATCCGTTTGAACACATATTGGAGGATTTGGACCACTTCATCCGATGCACGAGGCATCAATTCCCCAAGTCGAGCTGGGTTCTCCGTGTAAGACCTGAAAGAGGGAAGACTTGTATGTGCATTCCACCACGGGAACACACCAGACGACATTCCTGTGACTATCATGTCGACAGCCCAGAGATCTTGAAGAGCCGGAGAATACTTAGTTCGGTATTCCTCGGTGATAAATCAATGGTGAGCATGGCTGATGGTGTAGATAGTAGGATCGTGCGGATTGAAATGACAAGAGCAAATTGTGTGTAGGCATGCCTTCCTTCTGGAGCCTTCGTGGGCTCAGCGTAATTGAGATAAACAGAACCTGTGTCGTTTGGTGGAGCATTCAAGTTACCGAAAGGGAAGAGTAGTATGCACCTGATCCCTTCCTCGAGAAACCCAATATCACCACTACCACATTGAAATCACGACTCCTAAAACCTGTCCGTTTAATCGTTCTCCTTACTTGCGTCCTATAGCTATCGTTAGAGTATAGACGGCAGTCGTCGAGCGTGTATTTGGTCCATGCGATTTGTTCCAGCAATATAGTAGTGAAGATTCCGAGATATGCAGTTGAGTAGATGTGAACGAAGTGATGATAAAAGGGTATAGCGCAAAATTAGGACCAGGTTATGGCTCGAGGACATGACGGGGGAGGAAGAGAAGTGAAGTGACTCGAGCCGGAAGTGGGTATATTAGTAAATGAGATTACATAAACTGAAAGGTATATCGATTGAGGCTGTGGAGGCAGATGTCAGAGCATTGAGTCATGGATAACTAGAGGCAGGGGCAGGTGCACGAGGCAACAATAATTGAAAGTACAGGTGTGAAACTGAAGTGAGGGCTCCTATGTCACCCACCGAGATGATTAGTCTGTTATAAAAATAAATCTTTGAAATCAAAAAATGTACAAAGTCACGTGGTTCATAGTACTGACCTCGTATTAGTAATGCCCCCAGCCTCCGGGCGACCGGGCCATTCCGCTAAAAGCGTCAACTGACATTTACCGTTCTCTTTAGTCTCGAGAATCCAGACTGATGATACATATAACATGTATGTAGTCTGGTAAATAAGTCATAGGGCTGGCACCCTTACTTTTTGATGAGCTAATCCGCCCCTCGGTCCGAGAATAACCAAACAAGCTAAGACATGGATCCACGATCAAAAACACCATATGGCACGTGATTACTTTACCATATCTGTAAGTCTGGTCCAGATGTTCTGTCGTTCGTTCTCAACAACGACACACCGGTGAAAAAATTAGCAAATTTCTACAGAGATAGGTAATGGTAAGAGGATTTATCTGAGCTGAAAATCACTTAGGGTTTCAATATAGGTATTCCTCAAGAACCCACTTTTGGTGACACTCCTACGTGCTTTGTGCAAGGATCCTCTTCCACTCCGTCTTTGGCTGGGCAGAGTGATTCGACCATGGCCCACTCCATCTCGGCTGAGAACTCTGACTTATTGCTGTTTGCAGAACTTAGGGCGCGGCAGAATTTTTTCACGCGCGTGTCAAATCTTCTATGTCCAATCTTCCGCACGCTCGTTCTCCCTCAGATAACATTCATTCCCTTAGATATTCAAAATCTGTACTTGTGTAGTTCATAGCTACCTGCATATATAATTTTTATGGGACAGAAAAAATA